>WBMV01006125.1:903063-1105827 GCA_013396655.1 Campylorhamphus procurvoides
TTTTAGTTTGTTAGTAATAAATTTAAGCATTATTCTAAGTTCTGCTTTGCCCGTGGTATTAATCAAAGCTCCTCTTTCGGTTGTTATCTCTAGCTGTAAATTACTAGCTGGTTTTCTTTTCTTCCCTCTGGAAGGTGAAAGGGGGTGGGGGGAGGCCTTGAAGGAGTTTTGCTGGACATCAGGCGTTTATACGGGGTCAAACCTTGACACCTCCCTATTAATTTCTGTTGGATTTTGCTTCTGCCTGACATTTCCCGTGGCAACAGCTGCATTTTCCAAGCATCTCAGGGTTGGTTCAGGCATGAGGGATCCTGAACAAATCCCACCAGGAGCTACCACCCTGCATGACTTTTTCACAGCAGTCTCTCTATATGGTGAAGTAAATTTTTTTTCCGTATGTTTTAATTATATGTTCTTCACATTGCAGTTTCAACACATCACTCTCTCTGACAGGTACACCATCACCTTGATTTACACCAGTACACCCCTCCTTACACAGAGGAGGAAATTAGAAAGTAGTGAGGAAATGAGAAAGTAACGGTCATATTTCAAAACCACCTACAGTGCAGGTAACATAAAGTCTTGTCTGATGATTATATTTGAAGGTAGAATTTTAAATGAAATCACTTTAGTATTTAGCAATTGACCAACTTCAGATAATAAAGCAAGCAGTTTAGCATAAGGAGGTAATCATGCTGCAATATTTCAGTTTCTGGGCCCCACTGAGGGCTGTTTACCATAGCACAGTTGAAAACCTGGTCAGAAAAAAATCCCTAGGAAAAAGTGCATTTCTTATAGTAGCAGTTTTTCATTCTCATCGGGATCCTGAGGGCCATTATGCCCTGTCCAGCCCCACATCTGTAGGCCCAAATGCCTCATGTTGGCTCAGTGTGGGGCCATCAGACCCTGTCTGGGCTGTGTTAAAGCCAAGGAGCACCCCTAGGGATGCTGCCCTGCTCATACTGCATCCTGCAAGTCTTCTCTTGCATTTTTCTACTAGCATGTGCTCCTGTACAAATATTTAACAAAGATGAAATAGCTATGAAATGGTGTTGACACGTGTTGACACAGGTATGATATGATGGGCTCACACAGAAGAGCACAAACTGCAAGTGGTCCAATAGACTTTGTGAGAAATTTCTGTACCTGTAGGGTTTGACCAAGGAAAAGGTTCAGGGTCAGCGCCTGCCTGGGACAGCCAAAGTGAAGACCTTGGTTCTTGGTTTTCCCTCATTTGCTCAGGAGCACAGTTTGCTGTCTGTTTCATATACCTTTCTTTCTCATAACGTGATTTGTGGGACCCGGAGAAGTCTTAATGCAAACGGAAGATGCTGTTTAATGTGAGGAACTTTGTCAACGTTGCAAAACTAACAGGGATCAGGAAGCAGCTGCTGCGACAATTCTGGTAAGCTTGTTCTTTAATTTTATCTGCTGTTCTGTGACATTTGTTCAGAAACCCAGAGAAAAAAACAGCTGAATCCTGTGAAGGAGTGAGCATTTCAGAGAAAGGTGCTGGGTTTTTTACCCTGCATTTTTAATGCCATTTACCCCTCAAGGCAGCAAGCTCTGTGACTTCAGGAGACTGGAGAATTATCCCTTTTAATGTTTGTGGAATACCATTAATGTTTTCTGTGGGATTTAGCAGTAAAGTCAGGAAAGAATGTTTCTTCTTGAGATCAGTGTATGCTGCAGGTACTGGAACCAATAAACAACTACCTGAATAAACAACAGGAAATTCTTCTGCATTTAGACAATTATCAAGGCCAGTATGGGGGGGAGAATTCTCTCCTTGAAGCTGCAAGCTGAATCTCTGCCTCGGTAATTTTTTGTCTTTATGTACTCTTGAGACATACAGGAAAAACATGAGATGATACAAGGTTCTCGGCTAAGCAGGTAGACCTGCCTCTGGGGTCTGGCTCTGGGTTCTTTCTTCAGCCTCATAGCTGTGCCTGTCCCCTGTGACTTCAGAAAAGTACCTTTATGACAATGCTTCAGTAAGCTGCTTCTCATGCTTGTCACATCTCCAGAATCAGGTTAAAATTTTAGACTTGAAACTTAATTCCACATCTTCCCATGTTTTTAGGTCAGTGTCAACAAAAATAGCATTAATGGGTTATGTAACAAGTGATTAATGCTAGAAAACAATGTACAGTAATTTCATATTAGCAGGAACCCTACTATGCAATAACTAATTTTTATTTATCCTTTCTATATTGCACCAGATGAAAAACAAATGTTTTCCAACTTCTGTAATTTATTTTTTACAGTCTTAAAGTAGTCCTGAAGCTTGAATGACAATTTTTTTTGTCAGTTTTGGATTTTCACTGCTGGCAATGGGTGAGAACTTTCTCTGATTAGCAGAGGTGATGGAAAAGCAAGTTTGGAAAACAACCGCATTAAAGCTGGTTTTCCAAGAAAGTAATCCAATTTGCCAAGTTCCCACATAACATTGTTTGCTATTTTCAGGTTTTTTTAACATAACATACTATTGGCATAAGCTATCACCACTGTCTGTGCACATAACTAGCTAAGCACACTGTGATACTGCAGGATAACCTAGTGTGTAACAGTCTGTGCTAAGAGTCCAGACTTACTGCTGTCCCTGCTCGGAAAGAAAGAAGCCAAAACTGCATGACCTTGCGCTTCTGTCTGTTACATTTTAACTCTGGTATGTTGTCTCTTGCTTCTTCTTTGGAAATTATTTGTCCACTTCTGCCTCTCTTTCAGAGGATATGGACAACAGGGAGAACACAATTTCTTGAAGGTCATAGCCATAAAACAGAATCATCAGGGGAACGAAGACAGCAGAAGCAGATCTCTAGTCCAACCTTCTGCTTGTAGCCTGCCAAACAGCACATGAGATCAGCTATGTCTTTGCTTAGCCACATATTGAAAATCTTCAAAGGTGGTATTTTCAAATCCTCTCTGGGTAACCAATTTTAGTGCTTCACTATTTACCAGTGCAGAAATTAGTGGTGAATATTTCTCAGTCATGCTAATTGGTGAAACAAGACCAATGAACAGAAGTTCCTGCTTGGGAGGTTGTGTTTAAAAAATATGTAAGTCCCTGGAAGGTATCATAGGTTGCAATTAGAAATACAAGAAGCAGCACCAGAGCTGCTTCAGAAACAATGCAGGAAAGAAGAGTGGGCCGAGCAAGAAGCAAGAAATTGAACAGATTTTAAAACAGGACAAGTATTTTTTGTTCCCCCAAACTGGATAGAACAGCAAAACGGTGTTCTGTAAATAGCAGTAATGAAGTCACAATTATAAAACTAATTTCCTTCAGAATATGCACAATTAATTTAGAGCCAGTTCCTTGAATATCAACTACAAGCGTTTGTCTTCAAAACTGGATTTCAGTAGCTTATCTTGGTGGGCTGTTTTTCATGCTATGGTGAAAATTACCTGACCCCTGAAAGCCCAGTCATTCTTATAATGTCAGGTATATTCTATTCTGCAGCTGATGAGCAACAAAGTACAGGACATAACTTTGCTAGATCTGTAACACTGACTTCAAATTTAAAAAATGGGGCATCTGCATGCTTCCTAATGTTTAGAGGGTTTTTGCCTCAGATTCAAAACAAGCATAGGGACAGAATGATAACACTCACAGGAAATATGTAACTTGACTTTTCCAATTATTGTAAGGCTATGTAGATAAGTCTTTTTGGCTTGGAAATGTATGTTATTTTAGATGGTGCTGCCACAAATACTTATTACTTAAGTCACACGCTTTACATTGTGTTTCACTTAAGAAACAATTTTCAGAGATACTCTAGGAAAATACACAGGCAATATTGCTCTAAAATTAGGAACCCAAAAATCTACATATTTATCTGCATTGTACAGAAAAGCGCATCCCTCCTGCAGCTTGTGGGCCTGTGCAGAGACCAGATTCTGATGGTGAATATTGATGGGAATCTTCATGGTGCTTTGTGCTTTGATGCATGGTGCATGCTCTGGAAGTCTGCATAATCTCTGGAACACATTGCCCTGATATATGACAGCATAAACTGAATTCCAGCAGTATTAATCTGCAGGGCATATGCATGGTATACTTTTTCATATATTCTCCATGTTTCTGCTTTTACAGGTATTTCTTTTTACTGCAAAAAAACCCTCTTAGCAATGGCAGTGATATTATGTGTATCTAATGCACTTTTAAGGTGTCCAGAAGGAAAACACACAGCATTTAGATATCTTTAGTTTAAGAAAGAATTCTGCTGCATTATTTGAAAATCCATGCAGCTTGTACTGTGATGTCAAACAGAGAGGTACCATTCCCTCAAGAGCTGCTCTCTTCCTCCAGTTTCAGTTGGAGTCTGAAAAATTCTGCAGACGACTTTCCCTCCAGATTTAATTGATGAACCCAAAATCTTTGGAAATTGTAATAGACCTGACCACTACCAGCATTTTATTCATTGGGATTAACAAAAGAATGAACAGAAATTCAATATTTTTTCCCAAAAATTTTCCTAGCTGTGGACTCCAGGGCCTGGCAATTGGCAGGTGCTGTAACTGAGCCCAGTCTCTGTGGTGAGCTATTGGGAAGCCTATTTGGAAACAGAAAGATAGTAGCTACATTCAATCCACTTGTTTGCATTGTTTTGGTCTCTGTTTCATTAGGTCAATCTAAAAATGCTGTCTTTAATTAAAAAGACACGCTAAGCTCCTACCCATCCAAACCATAGCAAGACTGCAGTGCAGGCTGTGTCATGTTAAAGAGTCTGTAAATACAGTGCCAGAGAATGGCCTAAGCTGCCACGCTGCCTTATTAATCTTAAACCTGTGGAAAAATGGGCTTGGATGTGACTTTCATTAAGATGCCTCATTTAAGCTAGAGGAAATTTGATCATGTAACTTCTCTGGATGATTATCAGCATCCAATTTCATGTGATTCTGAAGTCCTAAATGTGGCTGGAGGCCAGAACGCACTGAATAAACACACTGCACATGCCCAGAATATCTCCTGTGCAGTACAAGAAAGACCAGAGCACATGGCTATTTTGTTGGGCTTTTTTACCCTCTTCCCTAGTGTAATCAATAGATTTCATACACCTTTATAGAAATACCATCGTTTGTGGCAGTGAGGATGGAATGTGGTGTCTGCTCATCCAGAAATCACATGGCAAGTGTCTACTCATCCACAAAGCACAAAGAAGGGAGGAGCAGCACCAAGATCCATTCCTGTTATTCTGTCCCTCAAAAAGGCATCTTTGTGGTCTACATATAAGTCTTTTCACCAAGTTCTCAATGTCTTTATTCGATAGGTGGCATGCAGTTGCCCTATGCATCTCAGGAGACAAAAGAAACTCTATCTAATGTACAGTTTATAATAAAATTTGGAACACTGTCACAGTGGTGATTGATATAGTAGGGGCACGTTTTGTGTCTGTCTGGCAGTAGGAGTTATTCAAACTAATTAACACAGTCCATCAGGCTGATAGATGGGGTCAAATTAGAGGAATGGGAGACACTTCAGGTGCTTGCTTACTGGGTTTAGCATGAGTGCAATTTAGCACTGAATGACAAAAAGCTCTTTTGACACAGGTCTGGGCCACCAGCTCAAATGAGTGTTCATCTGAAAGGTCGGGACCTCCTTACTCTGCAGAACTACACAGCAGATGAGCTGAAGTATTTGCTGTGGATGGCCTCAGATTTGAAACAAAGGATAAAGCACAAAGCAGAGGTAAAATGCTTTGACTGTCGTGTAAGTCACTGAGGTGTTGAAATAAATATTTTTCCAAAGGGTGTTGGGAATGAGCCATTCAGCTGTCTTGTCATAAACAAAATCTCCTGAGCTCTTAAATACTGTAAATCATATGCTGCAAATCAGAGTCTTCCTGTAAAGCGTTCAGAAATACTCTTTAAATACTTCAGAGGACTTCATCAGCGGAAAGGTTAAACAGCTTTGTGCAGCTAACTCCCTGTTGTGAGCTAACCCCAGCCATCCACACGTGGTGTACATGCAGCACAGGGAAGACACTTCCCTGCATGGGATTAAAAAAACACCTCTGCAACTTTTCTAATGCTGAAGTAAAACGTGAAAAAAGAAGTATTTCATGCTTCAAGAGTATAATGACTATAAAATTGAAACACCTTCAATGTTCATGTTTCAGTATTTGCCTTTGATGCAAGGAAAGTCTTTGGCCATGATTTTTGAGAAGAGAAGCACAAGAACAAGATTATCTGCAGAAACAGGTAGGTCTGAGCAATGGCACAGTCAGATTTTGTATGAAACTATATGTGGTAAGTATGTACTGAAAAACACTGCATAATTTTGTATTTAGCAATTTCTATCCACGAGAAATCTAAAGTTTGAAAGCAAAAATAGGAAAATAATGATACTTCATTGTGTTTCACCTTGCATATTAATGTCACAAGCACATTGTTTTGGTCTTTGTAATTTTGCCAGATTATTCCAAAACACAACAGGTCAAAAATAAAGTATCAGGCAGAAGTAAGCATTTCTGGTGTAAGGTCCTTGTTGTACTGGCAAGATGCACATTTTCTAACATTTGTTTCAGTAAACATCACAAATTTAATTCTGTGCAAGCTCTAATAAATATTTTTGTAATGTATTATGCATTACCATTGTCACATTTCAAAGTATGTGTTTAGGCTGGGAATCACAGTAGTGCCTTGATATAAATTAGGGGGAAAAATAATATGATTACCTACAGGGGAAAATAACATGATGGAGACTTCAGGGTATTAGCCTAATAAGATCAGGCAGTGGAATATTATTGTTTTATGATACAGTCTTGGAAACACTGAAACACGTACATATGGTATCTTTATTTATATGGTAGTTGTTCTGAACTCCATGGGACTGCTGAAATAAATCATTCATGTGTAAATGTTAGCAAGCAATAAATATAAATTGGTGATGCATCAAGGAAGAACCCCTCTCTTTCACATTTAAGTTAACCCAGTATCCCCTAGGCTGACCTCTCCCTAGTGAAAGGACAGGAAACTTGTTGAGTGTTCATATTTCTTTACAAGGTGTAAAGGAGAAGATAAAAATAATGGAAGGAAGAAGCAGATATGTTAACTGTAAGCATTTCTGAATTTGCCTTTGTATTCTCTGATGCAGCCATTTGCTTGCTAATTCATGTTCTTTAAGTACACTTGTTGCTTTCTGGTTTTGCCAGATATAAAGGACTTATGAATGTGTATTCCCTCTTTGTGAAGACTACCCACCTCTTAATTCCTGAGTTTCTAGTCCACTTTCTAGTTGCCTGCCTTAATGGTACATGGGCAGGTAATGAATTCTCTGAGACTGTTTATCCTTCATTCTTCTGTAGTCCAAGGGAAGTGCTACTTAGTCCTTGGCTTTTGAAGGCTTATGGAAAGGGGAAGCTCAGGAAAGTTCAAATGAATTAACTTAAGGATGGGAGTTAATGCACATAAATTCATCCAAGAGGGATTAAGCTCCAGCGAAATAAAACCAATTTATTTCTAAGTGAGAGCTTCCACAAGAGAGTTTAATGCAGTTTAACTTCTGTGCATTAACTTCACACCTTAAGTTAATTGGCCTTAAGTCCCTTAAGCCGAAGACTTTGTTTCAAAGGCAGACTCCGTCCATGAAAACTCTATACATTTTGGCTGCTTTTTTAACATAAATGATTTCTTCTTTGGAATTTCTAACTCAAAACAAATGTGGGGCCACATGTGTTCCTTTTAGCTCAATAAGCTAATTTAAAACCAATTTTCTAATGTCCTGTGAAAGTGGACATTGAAATGGATTGAAGTGTTTATTTATAAAATTATTCAGTTGTCTCAAATAACATTTCCCACAAGTTATACCTTCAATATCTTGAAGGAGTTCATTTGTGGGACAAGGTTCTAGTGATGAGATTAATCTAAACAAACTTTGTAACTCTCAGGAACAGCCAAATGGAAATCAGTAGGTTTCTTTATAAAGGAGTAGAGACTTGGAAAACACTGATTAAAAAAATCTTGTCTGAGCAGTGTCTAGGAGATTGTTGTGATATATTAACACTATGAAGTCTTTTCTGAATTCTTACTGGCCCTATGTCTGTAAAGAAAACCTTATTGAAAAATAAATAAACAGAATCACAAAATGAAGTTGGAAGTGACCTCTGGAGGTGCCTGGTCCAACCCCTTGCTCAGGCAGGGTCATCAAGAACCATTTGTCCGAGACCATGTCCAGAATGCTTTTGAATAGCCCCAAGGATGAAGATTTCACAGCCTTCTGGGGAAACCTATGCCAGTACTCAATCAGTCTTCCAGTAAAAAAGTTTCCTGATGTCCAGAGGGATCTTCCCATGTTTCAGTTTGTGCCCATTGCACTACTGAAAAGCAACTGGCTCTGTCCTCTTTACAGTCTCTCTTCAGGTATTTATATACATTAGTAATATTCTCTCTGAGCCTTCTCTTCTCCAGGTTGTGCAGCTCTCTCAACTTTTCTTCATTTAAAAGATGATCCCATCCCTTAGTACTTTTTGTGACCCTTTGCTAACATGGACATTCTGACTCTCTCCAAGTAAATCCATGTTTCTCATACTGAGGAGCCCAAAGCCACCCACTCCATGTTTGGCCTCACCAATGCTGAATAAAGAGGAAAGATAACTTCCCTCCACCTGCTGGCAGTACTTTGTCTATGCAGCCACCTTTGCTGGAAAGGCACACTGCTGTCATGTTCAATTTGCTGTCCACCAGGACCCCAGGTTCTTTTCTGCCAAGCTGCTTCCCATTTGGGTGGCTCCATCACATCCTGGTGCATGGAGTTATTCTTCCTCAGGTGCAGACTTTGCACTTCTCCTTGCCAACCTTCACAGGGTTTCTATCAGACCATATTTCCTGCCTGTCATGATCTTTCTGGATGGCAGCATGACCCTGTGCTGTATCAGCCACTCCTCCCAGTTTTGTGTTATCAGCAGACTTGCTGAAATGACACCCCATCATTCAAGTCTTTAATGACCCAGCACTGACCCTTGGGGTACCACTAGTCACCAAGCTTCAGCTTAACTTTGTACTACTGATCACCACCCTCAGGCCTGGCAATTCAGACAGTTCTCAACCCACCTCACTGTCTGCTCCTCCAGCCCAAACACCAACAGCTTGTCTATGAGGATCTTATGCGAGACACTGCCAGGGTCATAATGAAGTCCAGACAGACAACACCCACTGCACTCTCCTCATCTACCCATCCGGTCATAGAATCATAGGACTTTGTCAAGCCAGTCAAGCATGACTTCTTTGTGAAGCCATGCTGACTTCTGATGATTTCCTTGTCCTTAATCTGCCTAGAAATGGTGTCCAGGATTAGCTGCTCCATCACTTTCCTGTGGATAGAGGTGAAGTGGGACAGCCTGTATTCTCTGGGTTCTCCTTCTCGCCCTTAACTTAGAGGTGACATTTGCTTTCTTCTAGTCTTTGAGCATTTCTACCAGTCTTGATTGATCAAAGATCATCAAAACAGTAATTGTAAGAGAGCAGTTGACATTTGTGTTTTTTCCAACATCCCGTGCCTCTGAATTGTTTTATTCTGATGACATTGCAACAGTACTGAATAATGTACAGCTCCTTGGGGTATTATTAATTTCCTCTTTAATCTTGTCCTAATGTGTATTTCTGAAACCCATATTATTTTACCATTTCTAAGAGTAGTAGTGATGCTGTAAGTTTAATGCAGAACTACAAGTAACTTTCATAGAATAGTGCCAAAGTAACTCCAGTTTTGTGGAACCTACTAGATTTATTGTTATCACTGGTTACTATATTGGAAAATCTGACATCTCTGCTATTGTACTGGAAAATGTCACCTCTTCACAGTCACAATCCTATACTCATTCTGCATAAAAACTTGTGTATTTTTTGGAAATAGAAGTATTCCACATGGTCATATATTACTGTTGTAAAATAAACATCCTCAGGCATGGCATAAAGGTGAATGCCCTGTTTTTGTTATAACCTTGGTGTAAAATATCCTGATTGTCACTGTTGCTCTTAAAATATACAGATGCAGTTATGTTTTAGTGAATGTCATAAATAAATCCAACTGTTTCATAGATGCTGAATGCAGACTATATTTCACAGGGCAGAAATGGAGAGGAAACTGTACAGGTAGGAAAGCTCAGTGTGCCTTCTCTTATTGTGCACTGGAATACACAAGATCTTAACAGCTTTACAGAGGTTCATTGCCACTAGCTGTAGTGGGATTACTCCCACCTCACTCCTCTTACACAGTGGGATGAGAGGAACACGATATCCATGTCTTAAGACTGTTACATACAGTCACAGAAATGATAGTATCATTTCATATGTATTAATATAGTTGGGAGGGTATTACATGGAGGGAATACAGGGTCTCTTTTCTGTTGGAATGTCTAAGTATTGTTTAGCTTGACCATGTTACAAAAGGGCCGAGCATAATCTTTTAGCTTACTTTCCACTTAGAGGGGTAGCTTTCAAAACTTTTAAAAGCTGCACATGAGTTTTTAGACTTCTGCTTTAGGAATATTCTGTAGTTGCTGCCTGGAAGAGTTTTTTTGTTATCAGTCTAAACTGAAAAATACTTCCTATTTTGTAAGTCCTGGCAGGCAATGGGGAAATTAATAAATGCAAATCCATATGTCTTGAAATATTAAAAAAGACCCTTTGAGTTTAAGAAGATGACAGTGTATGTCTCCAAGTAACAGCAAGGCAGCTCCACAACTGTGTATCCAACATATGAACTAGAGGATTCATTTTGGCCCCCTTATCCCATGTAGCAGGGATAGACTGAGATGGAGAGTTCACCTATATCTGTACAACCACCTGCACTTGTGTCCTGCATAAAGGAGTCTGCATAAGTGGGATCAATAATGTGCACACATTATTTTGCACAGCATGAGGCATAAAACTATATATTTTGAAAACTAACAGTAGTGAGGAGTGTGAACATGAGATAATAATCTATTCCGAATCTGCAGTATGAACACTTAGTAGTTTGTTGAAGATACCACAATTCATATAAACATTTAGCACATGGCTTTGGTTATGAACAGGTTGTGACAACAAAGAGGATTAGATCTCCAAGTTTAACACAACACTCCAGTGTGTGCTTATTTGCTGAATTGGTGCCTGCAAGTCTTGAAAAGTCATCTTTTTTTTACTTTCTACTACTAGTCTGAATGAAAGAATCTGAAGCAAAAGTTCTGTCTTTGCAACTGTATCCAAAGCTGGGGCACAGAATTCCTGTATTTCCAGATGAAAAGGTTTGGATGGAAATATGTTCTCAGGCCCTGCACATATGGCCAGTTCACGAGCAGAAAGCCCAACGCATTAGGATTCTGCTATGTACACAGACTCCAGGTGGCAGCTCCAACTGGGCTGCCTGACATCTGGCAATTCTGAATAAATGGCCAGATTCCTATTTTTCTACCTGGGCATCATTTATAGAGAACAGAACATGTCTGTGGGAGCCTGCCTGGACTGTGAATAATCTATCAAAATGTATGCATTTGAAGCCTAAAATGCAGAACTGTTGCATTTTGGGGAACTTGCAGGGATAAATCTCTGACAGATTTCTATAGCACTTTTTTGACAGCAAAAAGTAATAGTTGAATAAAGGATGTTTCATACTTCAGAGTTTGCTCTGTCTGACTGCAATCTTGTTGAGATTTGGAGCAATCCTTAATGAAAACAACAGGAAATCAAAAGCAGGTCCATAATAAAATGAGTGTACACTGGCTGGATGGAGCAGATATCTGCTGTTCAGGTGGGATCTGAAGCATCATTATTTTTAATTGGTCTCCTAAGGAAACTGAGGCAGTTTAAAGGCAATGATTTGCCAGTATTGTTTCTATGTATTGCATTTTAAACTCTAGAGACTGACTGATCTGATGCAAAGTGGAAGACCTCACCTCAATTCTGTTGCCCGCATGAGATGGAAGTTACTAAGGGTTGCTCTGAGAAAGGAGCCCAGCTGTGGGGCCCAGACCTGCTGCCTGTAATTAGTTGGTTTTATCTGTGAAAGGGTTCAGTGTTCAGTCCTGATTTAATCCGGATTTTTGAAGAGTAGCTGTGGGATCAAGTTTTTAATCTTTGACAGGCCTGTACAACCATCATGCTGAAGCTGCAATGCTGACGATGCCTGCAGTGCCATCTAATGGCTGCAACCAGACCGAGCAGCCTTTAACCTTTTCTTTTTTTCCCCGCTTTCATAATTATTTCCTTTTTTTTCTCCCCCCCCCCCCCCCCTTTTTTTTTTTTTTAACAGCACAAAATTTGTCAGCATCTCCAAGACATCACAGTCTGGTAGAGAAGGGGTCTCTACCCTTCTGTGCTGTATGCAGCCTTTCTCTTCCTGGGAATATAAACAAGGCAGGCTTCCTTCTACATTTTTGTCGTGGTAAGAGACTTTCTCTGCCACAGTGTTCTCTCAACAAGGTTGGTTTGTCTACACTAAGATTCTCTGTATATTTCTTCTATCATGAATATTAGCAATAGGGCAAGATCTCCCAGACAATTTCTGTACTAGAAGGGAGTTTTTCTTATGTGGAAAATCTTGCCCAGCACACAAAAAATGCTTTACAGGGCTACCTACAGCCGAGTTCAAATGCTACACTTTGTACATCCCCAGCTGTAGGACGCTGTGTCCTATGCTAGGCTTATGCTAAACCATTTGTGACAGTTCATGAAACAGCCTCACTCAAGCCCCATCCTCCCAATATGTGGCTACAATGGGCTTTACACTGAGATTCAGTAGAAGGAGGATATAGACTTGAACCAGGCAAAGTCAGGGAGACAAATGTCGGAAGAAAGAAGCTCTTTTCTTCCCTGTCAGCTGGTTGCTTGTGGTGGCTTTCTATAGGTGGTGCCACTAAAAACAGGCAGAAGAGAACCCAAGGGTTGCCCCTAGAATGTAATTTATCTTTGTCTGAAACACTGTCAAGACACCTTTGAAGTTCTCCAAAGGTGTTTTGTATTCTTCAATGATGCTCAGGTCTTTCTATGATTTCCTGTTCAGGAATCGATTTTATTCTCTGGACCTAATCCATTTGGTTCCTTGGATTACCTTGTGAGCTCCTAACCATTGCAGGGTAGAGGGATGCTATCTGTGTCTGAGACCTTTGCTTTTCTCTCTGTTGCATTATTATTTTTAAGGATTTTGGTCATTTGTGACCAAACTCAAGTTTGTTACAGTGTTTGAGGAGTCTTAGGGTTTTCTGTCTGTGAGTGACTACATGTGAAAGATAATCTACATATGTGCAAGGATGTGGAATTGTACCTAGTGACTCAAATGGCCCTTCTAGGATGCAAAGTCCCTCCCTTGAAGGAGAAATGCAGCATGGTGAATGGATTATCTGGCTCATGACAGGAGCCACAGTGATGCTTTTGGCCATGCATAACATTGAAGTCTGAATGACTGTTCCTATGATCACAAATCAGAATGCATGCCTAAGGCTTTCAGCAAGGTATCACATTTGAATAGTTTTATTCCCAAGTACATTTATTTGTATCTTGTGTGTCAGATGTTAATTATTTTTGTATGTATATTATTAGCTATTTGTAACATTTGGATGTCCTGCTGAGTTTTACTTTTATTGCAATAAGTGTATCTTACCTGAAGAAGATTTTGGATCTTGGCTGCAGATAAGAGGTGCTGGTGTTAAATTCCTTTTTTTTTTTTATTTGTCCTCACTGTAGGATTTGCTCTCCTTGGAGGACATCCTTCCTTCCTTACAACACAAGATATACATCTAGGCATTAATGAGAGTCTCACAGATACAGCAAGGTTGGTAAAGTGTTGCTTGATTGATCTCTGTTTATTTGGTCATTGATCGGGCTGAAACCTCTCATAGAATTTTGGAAACTAATGTTTTCTTTCTGCAAAATGTCAGAAGGTAGTTCAAATTTCTTAAGTATTTACAGATCAGCTCATGTGCAATTCAGTACACCATAATTCCATCCGCTCTAGCTGTCTATTGTCAGAATGAGAAATACTTTGGCATGTAGAGTGTTAATCAGGGTTGCATTTACAAAAAGAAACATTTTATGAACCTCACTAGTAAAACTCCACTGATGACAGCACATATACTCAAACAAGACTCAGATCTTCCGGTTTTTCTGCTCATGGAGCAAAATCAAAAAGAAAAAACATTATTTATGTTAGTTAGGCCAGCTGCTGATGGGCCTTAGCCTGCTATTATAGCCTACCTGCAATGACAGGGTGGCATTGAAGGCCATTCTCATCCCCCATTTCAGAAACTCCAAACTTGACTAACACTTTGCAGCCAGTTTCTGATTTCATGTGTTCTCCTCCACAACTGTACCCATTGTCAGGGCCACTCTGGAGGCTGGGCTATGGCTTTGTTCCCTTACTGGCATCCTTGGAAGATCTTAATCATGCCCAGTGCCGCATGCACGCAGGGGTGGGTAGCAGCCTATCTCCTTTGCTATTGCAGGGAAGAACTCAGCTCGGGGCTTTTCTCCAGTGGATTCCCTCTGATGTTGCAGAAAGCAGGCAGAATATGAGGTCATGTTTTGCAGGTGCTCCTGCTGTTTCTCATAGCACTCCATATATTAAAGACTCATCCTACCTCAGCATTGTTCTGCTTTCTAGGGAGCCCTTTTGCAGCCTGAGGTCGATTCTGTCAGGGTCAGCTGTTGGAGGATTAGTAGTGTCTGAATGGTCCTTTTTATTCTGGTGAAAGATATGCAGTGTCAAGCTCATCAGGCTCAATTCAAAATATGCAATCAAGCAGCAGAGTTCCATTGCCTCTGCTGAATACTCCAGTTTTCAGTCAGTGGGAGAGATTGTTTGAGAACTATGTTGCTGTTCTCTGTGATGAAATCCAAGGAAAATTGAAGAAAAAAGATCAAGCATTTAAATATTTTATATTTTCCTTTCTTGTTTTTAACTACTGGAGTGGAAGACATACGGGTGCTGACAGTAAAAACTAAACATTTCTGTCCCTTGAGGCTTGAAAGTACTTAACTCTCACTCCCTGCTAAATGCATAACTGCTAGTATCAAAGCAAGTTCCAGTGAAAGAACCATCGAGTGGTTTGGGCTGGAAGAGACCTTATAGATCATCCAATACCAATCCCCCTGCCATGGACAGGGCTACCTTCAACTGGACCACGTTGTTCAGAGTGCCATCCAACCTGGTCTTGAACTCTTCCAGGGATGGGCAATCTGTGCCAGTGCCTCACCACCCTCATACCAAAGAATTTTTTCCTAATATCTAATCTAAACCTACTATCTTTTAGTTGGAAGTCATTCCCCCTTGTCCTGTCACTACATACTATTGAAAATAGTCCCTCTTCATCCTTCTTGTAGGATTCCTTCAGGTACTGAAAGCTCACAGTTAGGTCACCCCAGAGCCTTCTCTTTTCCAGGCTCAACATTCCCAATCCTCTCAGTCTTTCCTTGGCTGCTCCATCCCTCTAATCATCTTGGTGGCCTCCTCTGGATTCACTCCAACAAGTCAATGTCAATAGTCTTCAGATGTTTCAACAGAAGCCTGGTTTTAGTAAGTTTAAGAGATTCAAAAATTGTGTAAATTTGTGGGCCTGCAAAGGGAACTGATTAATCTGAGACTTAACAGTCAAGTGTGAGAGACGTAAGGACACTGTGTCCTGTTCAGCAGAGCTCATGCACTGCTACAGGATTCAAATACATCCCTTCAAAAGAAATTCTTCATACATCATGAGACATAGTTGAAGTTTAAGCAGGACAGTTCTAATAGAGAAACACATGTGCTCTGTATAGGCCAGTTTTAATTTCTTTTTCTTCCCAAATGGGACAATAAAGGCACACTAAACCTTTAGTTCAGTCTCCTGAATGACCTTTGTTAGCACAAGCAAAAGGGAAAAAGGCAGACAGTAAGCTACAAGAAGCAAGGCCATAAATAGAAGCAAGCAAATCTTTCAGTCATTCTGGAGGCATCTCCATCCTGTAGAGAAAATTTCCACAATACTCATTTCCCATGCAAGGCTTCAGCCCCCTTTCCTCTGTCACTGCTTGCTCTTCCAGGACTAATCCCTGATTATGATTCTAACCTGGGTATTTTGCTCCTGTGCTGAGTCACAGCACTCTGCTGCTACAGTGGACTGGGGGCTTTCTCGAGTCCTTACAGGGATCCACATACTCTGCTTCATTCCTGCTCTCACAAGCAGTAGAATTATTGACTTTGCATAATCAGGGCTGAGCAGTTTACCCAAAAGAACAACCTGAGTGTTAATTCCCTGGTGTTTCTTGCAAATGAAAGATAACATCCCCACCTCATTCAGTTAATGTAAGAATAAAAAAAAGAATGCCTGTAGTAGACCCAGAGGGTATTTCAAATATTTACAGCCATGTGTCTAAGGCTCTGAGGGCCTTAGAAGTGCTTGAGACTGAGACTTAAAGCAAATGAGTACAGATCTATAAAAGTCACAGCTTTTATTAGAGATGCTGCAGGTAGAGGTTGAAAGCATTGCTGCTGCAAACATATTTTTAGTGACTTATTACCTGCTCATAAATCAGTTCTTCCATGTTTCACAAGACATTTACATTTATGCTGACACAGTAGCAGAAAGTTACTGCCCATTAAGGAGCTCTCAGCCTTTCAGAGCTGTTTAGCATGTCTGATACATTGTGAAATATAAGTGCTGTATCTGTATTTTGCACTGTAGAGCAGTTCCACTGTGCACCACCAAAGCCCAGTGGCCATAAGGTTCAGTGGCAGCACAGAATGCGTAGGGTGATTTTACCCGTCCAGTCCACTGGAATTACTAGAGGATGAATCTCTGCAGTTATAGGGAATTAGTTTACTTCTCACTCTTTGCTGAGAGCACATCTACTGTATGTCCCTGTAGGACTATAAGTGACAGTGAAGTAGTCTTGTCAGAAGTTTAAACCTTTTAAATATATATATATTTTCAAAATAAAACCAAAACTGCCTTGAGTAGCACTGTTCTATGCAAAATATATGCAAATATCCCATTTTCAAATTCAGAGATCTGCCAAACCTGAAACAGACGTACTATATGTTTAATTTTGGATTCCTCAAAAATATATACTTGAGAAAAAAATCTGTAGAAATAAAAGTTACTTTGAAAAGAGAGAGATGCAGCATTCCAAAACACTCAATATTCTAATAAAATGTATTTCCAGGCTCTGAGATTTTGAAGTTCATAGTCTCACAGTCCTGCAAAAAGAATGAAAAGAGAGAAAAATCTTCTAGTTGATGTTAAAATAAGAACCTTAAATGTAAGGTCATCTGATGAGTCTGTGCTTATTCCTGCTCACCTTCCAAAACTTCACCTTTCCTAAAGACTCTTATCTATTCAGGCCCTTTTTCCTATGCAATTCCAGCCTTACATGATTTCCTTTAAATTAATTTGACTACAGGAGACTTCATCCTTCTCCTGTAATCAGAAACCTCTAGGTAAAGTCTTTTTGATTTTTTTTCCCCTGACTTCAATTTTGTTTTGATTTCACAAAAAATAAACCAAATTTCTGTCTGTGTTTCCTACTATAAGATAAAACATGTAGAAATGCTGGCAGAAGGGCTGTCTGATCTCTTGTGGGAAGTGTCTAATAACTGTAGCATCTACTTTCTAAAAATTAAAGGTGAAATACCAGCATTTTTCACTAGCTAGTGATTATGACTGAATTTCCTCTAATGGCATACCCTATAAAAGAACCATTTTTTAAAAATTCTTTTCTTTGACTGATTGGACTGTCTGTGTCTTGTTTAGGATGGACACCTGTGAGTTGTCTAACAAAAGGGACCATGCATCCCATTCCTGATAAGTAGTTCAGAACAGACCAGGTTTTCTACGAGGAAAGGAACTTGTGAGCTAAGAAGAAATAATGGCACAACAGCAACTGTTTCAGTACACTGTAATCAGTAAATACCTTGCCCAGCTCCTCCTTTTCACTGGTAGCTGCTATTGGCAGTCTTTTCTTCAGAGGGAGCTCTACAGGCAGTCTTGTAGCATTTTACAAGAGTTTTGATTGTGTGAGGAATATCTTGTGTCAGTAGAAAATATTTGTGACTGACTTCATTAGGAGACCTCACTGATCATGGCATTAAGAGCATTATTTCCACAAGAGGAGATACAAAAATTCTTCATGGCTAATCAGGAAGACAGATACTGCAAGGATTTTTTCATACTCTTCTAATTCAATCTCTTCCTTGTTTTGTTTTAGCATCATATTATAGATAACATGAAAACACACAAAATGTTACTTCAAAGTCATGCTTCAGGGCCTGATTAAAACAGAGAAATCCAGGGAAACGAAGAGCTCCAATCCATATTTAATTTATCTAAAGAATTCAGAGTATACTATGCTAATCTACTATGCTAATCTCTGTCTTTCACGCTTTGTCAAATGAGGTTAAGGCCACAGTGGCACAGGGGCTCCTGCCTGCTCCTGTCCTCATATAGAGTTTCAAATTTGGACATTACTTGAATGCTGATACTGTGTGTGTCATTAAAAAGGTCCGCAGGTAGGAGAAAGAACGGTCTGGTGTTGTTGACCTGCTGTTTCTGTGTTCATTAAGATCAGTAAATAATTGTGGTAATCTAAGACAGGTCTGTATTCTAATCCTTACAAAGGTCAGACTACTATGCACAGTCTGCAACATTAGTCAATGCTACATTTGTTCTTTGTGAAAAGAGTGAAGAAATATTATACCTTATCTGCTCAGAAGTTATCAAATTCTTCAAAAGTTATAGTACACACAATCTCTTAGCTCAGATAGCTTAATGTGTATTGATGTTCCATCTGCAGTCAAATGCTAAAGAGAGAAAAGCCATAAAATACAGCAGCAGTTTTCATTTACTCACTGTAGTCTGTTAATAAGTGAAACTGCTTACTTATTAGCAGCTTGTTAAATGACTACATTTGAGTCTGTTCTGCAGGCATGATAAATTATTCAGATAGCTGAAAAATATTGATTCATTACCATTTCTCATTAATATTTATATATTGCATGCTGAAGAGTTCAACAGGGATGTATTTATTATCTTTGAGTATTTTCTGCCATCTCTAGGGTGCTGTCCAGCATGACAAATGCAGTCTTGGCTCGAGTTTATAAGCATAATGATCTGGACCTAATGGCGAAAGCAGCCACGATCCCAGTAATCAATGGACTGTCTGATTTATACCATCCTCTCCAGATTTTAGCTGACTACCTAACTCTTCAGGTAACAATATAAACAATTTTTCTTTTTTGTTAACTCTTGGCCTTGGTAAGTATTTGGGGAAGTCAGGTTCACACCCATTTATTCCTAGGTTTTTCTAAGTGGTAACTGCCTGGCAGGGGTTATTTAAAGAGATCTTTATCCTGCAATATAAGTAAGGACCTGTTTAATTTAAAACAATTACATAGTCCTATCAGCTGTAGTAGCACTGAAGTTAAGCACAAAATTAAGTTTTTCCTTGGAATTAGGTTTCAGTTCCATACACACAAAAAATGTACAGAGGGTTTTACATATTAAAACATGAAATTGGCTCAGCCAAAGCCAGTGGAAATTTTTCCACTGACTTAAAATAAGTCAGTAGCTCACTGTTGATTTCCTCACTTATTTATGAATAGCTTAAAAGAAATCAGTATCCATATATCAGGAAATTGGTTGAACAAATTCATTTTGAAAAGCCAGTTAATGCTACCAGTGCAAACACTTAGTGTTCTGGCACTGAAACCAATTTAAACTTTGCTCACATCAAAGAGTACTTAAAAAAAGATTGTATTTTGTAGTTTTATCTAATGCAATAGTTGATTTGACAGCAGGATAACATTTTGCACATAGAATACCAGATGTTTATCTGTGAACAGAAGGACTATGTGGTTTTACAATCAATTGAGGATCTGGCTTATAAAAAAAGATTATTATTATTATATTGTAGTGCTGGTTGACAACTGTGATGAGCTCCTCTGACCTTGTTTATTTTCTGAATGAATAAAAATCCCACTTCTTGTAAACAGGAGGGCAGAATAATTTCTTGATTCATTTGGCTGTGTTTCTCAGCTGTTGAAGACTTTGCTATGGGACATTCAGTATGTGGGAAAGATCTACTGACAGTAATATTAAATTATTCATGCTTTAAACTTTAAATACTGAAAGACTCACATGCTGGTGTTACTTTTTTCTAACTTTATTTATTTTTAAAATTAATTAAATTATTTAAAATTTAATTAATTAATAAAGATTACAAATTAAAAATTTTAAAGTTTTTTTAAAATACTTTAATACTCAGAGTGAAGAGGCCAGTAAAAATTGGTGAACTTGAGAGTAAGATGCTTTGTATACCTCAGGGTAAGGGAAATTTTTGAGGTGACATTGAGCCAGCCAGTCAACAATCTTTAAATGTCATCAATTAATTGTAAATACTGCATGCAATTATTAACTAGGAAAATCTAATGGTTCTGCTTTGCAGTGTGTTCTGTCTTGCAAACATGCTATTAATTAGCATTTTATCACTTGTGAATGACAGGCTTCTGGAATAATCTGTGCCTCACACTCTACACAGCTATGGATATCTCCCCCTAAACTTGGTTTTATCCAGGCCACTGACTACAGGACCCAGGTTCAGAGTGCTCTTGTCCTCTGCTCCATCTCCAGTCAATGAAGAGAGACCACAGAGCATCTCAGATACCTTCAACAAATGCTGCTCTTTCTCCGCTGACCTTAGGGGGAAACAGGACACCCCTGTTGTGTCCTTCAATAGGGCAGCCATGGTAGAAGCTCCAGGTGAACACGAGCCCACAAACCCATTCCTTGGCTTGAATACCTAGCACAGCAGCAAGAGCAGGCAGGTGTTCTCGGTGCATCAAGCACAGGGAAGGATGTCTTTGGAAGGAATGTCCCTGCCCATTCTAACTGATGAGGAAACCAGGCCGTAACAGTTAGGGCTCAAACAAAAGAAGCATTTAACACAGAGAGGTATCATGACAAAGTGAGCACTTAGAGAGATCACAAGGGATGGCTCAGCTTTTGGACAGTGTTTCTAAAATTTGCAGCACTTTCACAACCAGCCTGATAAGCAGAGCATTCTTTCCTCCAACTGAGCCCATCTCTCTCTGATTGTTTCCATCATGTTCCTTAGCCCACAGTTTGTCAGGAGATCTTTAGAGGGCAGCTGTGTGGCTTGTTGCTCTGAGGGCATGTTGCTCTGCTGGTTTCTGACACACTTCCCATTCTTGCTTTCTTCCCGAGGGGAGAGGGGTGGGCAGGGGGGAGCTCCCAGCAGCTCAGTGTGGGTGGTGGCACAGCCTGGACTTTTCCTTTCTGACCTGCTGCTCTGCTTCCTCTTTCTTTCCTTGCACTGTACAGCCAGGTGGAAAAGACTGGTCTTACAGTCAGTGGTGTGTGCTAAACCAGCATTTTAATCATATAATGAACTTTACTGGGTCACAGAAGTAAGATTAACACTTGAAGAAATGTAAGCCACAGAGTCTAGTTGCTACTTACCGCAATCAAATTCTCATGGGATTTTCAGCAAGATGTTATCCAAGTACTGCCTGCAAGAAGATTAATACAGGGATGTGCAATAGTACCACTGATTATTTGAAAGGGTTGAGAGTCCATGTATAACACTTGGACTACTTTCCTGTAACGCAAAGGCAATTTATTTGATTTATACATATATGCAAACTACAATAGTGGTGCAGACTGCTAGCCTTATATTTAAATGTAACTACAGATGTTTGGCAGCTTATTTTTCTTTAAAATATGTCTGTTCCCTATCCCCATAAATATTTTCCTGGTCCTTCCTGCTGTCACTAAATACCCAAAATGTACCTTTTTTTTTCATCTTTTTGTTCCCGATGCATTTGCCAGTGGAGCACTACACACACTCTGGTACTCTTCATGCTTAGCACATTTTTATTCTTCTATTTTCTATATCCTATTATGTTTTTCATGTGCCTTCTTGAAACACCTTTAAGCACTTTCTCTTTGGTCTGAAACCACATAATTGCCTCGTTTGTTGTGTCAAAATGTTTTCTTGCTTACAGCTTCTGATTCCCTTTTCACAGGTGCATTTTAGTGTGGTTATTTTAGTATAGTCCATTGCATTCCCCAAACAATGCAGCTGGTTTCTTTTCAGGGCTGTCAATTCTCATTCTGTATTCAGGGTGTTCTTTTCTGATCATACGGTGTGATTCTGTCATGAATATTGGGTGAGATTTCTCAGATTCAACATCCTCTTGTCCAGTGCCCCCCTCCTGAGCAACATAGAGCCCCTCACATATTTGGTATATAAGCTGGCTCTGCCCTTTAATACTGTGGTCAGGGTTAATGCCTTCTATTATGCCAAGAGAAATACTTTTCTTAGCATATATGCCACATTTTTTCTTAAAAGTTGGATTGAACTGCATTTCCTCTTGTGTTATATTCCACTAAAAATGGCTGTAAACATGTAAACAACCTGATTTTGAGGGTTTGGGGATTTGTCCTTTAAAGGCTATGAGTTTGTGTGCACACACTAAGCCACTTCTCTGATTGTGCTGAAGATATGTAACAACCATGTGCTGATTCCACCTGGTGCCTCTCAGTGCCCTGAGCAGAAGATGTGGCTCACCAATTCTGCTCTGCTCAGCTTGGCTGGAGGGCAACGTCACACAATTTGTATTCCAGACACAAGCTGTGTATTGACATTGATTCAATTGATATTAATGTCACTGGCCAAATCAGCTCACTTGTAGCTGACTGCAGGATGGCCAGACTGATAATTAAAGTGGATCCATATGCCACTAGCTTTTTATGTCACAGATCTGAAGGGAATTTTCTTTTTCAGAAAGCAATGGTTAGCATAAGAAATGCATCAGGAGTTTCCTTTTAAGAAGCTCCTAAGAAGCATAACAAATAGTGCTGCCCATCTTGAAGAGGGCTGCCATATATTCTCAACTTGTCAATGTGTGACCCAAAGACTTCAAATAATTATAGTCTTCAAATTCATCATTACCAGCATCATTATTATTCTAAAAATTAGAAATCCCAAGTTAGATTTGGATTGATCCTCTAGAATATACTGTTCCAATAGCCCTGATAAAAAACCACTGTGGGAGTAAGAAAGATAACTGGTCCAGCATCTGCCGTAAACCCAGTTTGAGAGCCAGTAGATCCAAGTTTGCCCAGTTTCTCATTTACTGGACTGCACTGTCCCCCACAGGGCTAAAGCTTTGATTAGTCCCTGGCTTTCTATTTTAAAACTTGACAGATTATTGATTCATTATTCAAAAGCTTGTTTTAATTGAGGTCTGTTATGACAGTTGTGGTCAAACATTTCAGAATTAATCTATAATGGTGTCAGAGTTTCAGCCTCACTGGAAGCAAGTCCAGGCAGACACAAATGTCCCTAATTAGCTAACCTAGTCTTCTCCATACATACAGCGGTGCCAGAACACTGAGCATGCTTACTTTTTCCTAGGGTTCAATACAGTGACACACTGATGCCACGGACTAGAACAGAACAAAACATCGTAAAAGCTACATGAGGATGAGAAAGTTGAATGTAAAATCAGATTTCATTATTTAGCAGGGAATTTTCCATGAGAATTGCAAAGCCACGTTTTATGGTACTACAGCAGCAATCACTGTTTGGCCAAAGAAGTATCCATAATGGAGAAGGGCTCTAGGCTTTCTAAATATGTTAAATTTCTTGGTGGTTTTACAAGGAGTATAAATATTTTGAAGTCATGTTCCAAATGTGAAGAGAAACTGCAGAACATCCACGCAGGTATAAAGCCTATATCAATATAACAGAGTATGGAAATAATTGGGGAGGGATGCAAGGGGAAAAATATCTTCAGAGGCTCTGGTGATCAACAGATGTTGTAAAAGTTCTGACAACCTAAAGTGTTACCATCATGGCAAAACACTTCTAGAAGGATTTTATCTGAGTGGTTGTATAAGAACATACTCTAAAACAGGGTGTGGGAGTGAAGTATGTCTCATATGCAGTAGCTTTTGTATTGCCTCCAAGCCTTCCGGTTCTGACCAATACAGTCATCTCATCCTTCATGGAATCTGAGGATGTGTGCATATAAGCAGCACAGTCACAGTGAGCTTCTCTTAGATGAAGAGTTTGGAGTTACAGCAGCAGTGCACCAGTGGCAGCAATAAGCACAGGATATAAAATAGGCTGCACTAGCACATACAAAGCTTGATTCTGCGTTGTGTATGACTCCTTCCATTAGCAAACCATCTTTGTTAAGATCAGTTCAGTTATGTCCACTTTATGCAGTAGTCACTGCAGAAGTGGCTTTACAATTTGCAGTGTGTATTATACAGACATCTTCAGTACTTCATATTTTATCTGTAACAGCTAGTAGCTTGGGAAAACAGAGGAAAGTGTTTAGCATGCACTGTGCTTTTAATGCAGAGTAGCAGCTTTAAGGCAGTAAGGTGGAAGTTGTTTCACATAGCAGTATATTTGTGACTTTAGTCAATGCTTTGAGCATTACAGGCTGTGATCTCTATTTTTAAACAGCAAGATGAAAAGAAATCTGGACTGCCTCATTTACTCCTGGTTGTGGGTTCATGTCTCATCTATCACTGAGCCCTAAATTGGAACAATGTCTTAAATAAATGCTTTGGTCTGGCCTTCTCCTAGGAGCACTATTGCTAGGAGATATGGAAGGGCTCTGAAATATCCTTAGAGACATGCAGAACTGTTATACTGAAATAACTTCCATGTCCACAAAGACCTAATTTGGTCTCCTGTAAACTCCCTTGCATCAAATCTTTGTCAATGAGCCTCCTCCTAACAAACTGCAACTGAAAACGTGATAGTTTTACAATACCATATAGTTTTAAGCCCCAAACCCAGTCAACCTAGGATTCTACTGGGTTTAGATTTTTACAGTGTTTTAATGCAATTCAGTATTTCAACTACTAATATTTTTGATTCAAAATTGCAATCCCTGGCAGAAATGCCAATAGCTTCTTTCTGGACCAACTTCACAACTATTTGTTTAGAAGAAGCTGCTGCCAGGAGACGAGAAGGTAGTCCCTGCCCTTTTCTTGTTCAGTCATTTGGCATCTTTTCTGCAACTTCTGCAAGGTTGCCAGTTTGTACAGCTCTACAGTGTGGATGCTTATCCTCTCTGACAAGCATTGAATCACGTCACACAAAGTGTTGAAACACTGTCTGGCTTCCGGCTACTACAATGCAATTGTAGCATGGCCCAGTTTGGAACTAAGAACAAAAGGTTCTCCAGAAAGTCTTTCAAGCCATGAGGTAGAGTTGTACAGAGCAGGCATATAGAAGTGTTTGGTTATGTCTTCACAAACTTTTTAGTACCAACCTAAGTATCTACAAACATGCATATTTAACACAAAGCTTGTTAAAGAGCCTCAAACTATCCTCCTCTGGAATATGAAACTCCTCTTACTCTTGATCCTCATTAGGCGTTATCTGTTGGAGTTGAGAGTCAGAGTAACTGCACATGTACCATCAGGCAAAGCCTCTGTAATGCTGTTTCAAGTTTGGGTAATCCACAGTTATAAACAAATCCCTGCCCTCTTTGTCTGCACAGGAGGAGAACAAATGCTGCAGGCCATGAGTGGCGCAGCTGCTTTCAGAGTGCTGCTCTTTTCTGTCCTGGGCAGCTGTGATGGTGAAAATGCATTCCAAAGGCAAGGCCACTGCCATGGCCACGGGAAACATCATATAGAGACAACCAAACCACACTGAAAATGAATAGGGGTATTTGTACAATCTGGGGGAAAGCTGGAAAGAGTTCTATTCTAGGCATTGGGATTGTCTTTAAATTAGGAATGTCTGCCACTGACTGATGTTTATGAGCATCAAGGAATGCCTGTACAGCTTTAGTGCTACTCTGTATGTGGCACTGTATCTCTCAGCCTGGCCCTCACCACATGGCATATGTGCCAACATGTCACAGAATCACAGAATAAGCCAAGTTGGAAGGGATCCAGAGGGATCATCAAGTCCAACTCCTGGCCCTGCACAGGACCCTCTCCAAGAGTCACACTATGTGCCTGAGAGCATCATCCAAATGCTTCTTGAGCTCTGTCAAGGTTGGTGCTGTGATATGAGACCCTATTCCAGTGCCCAGCACTGGAGGAAGCTGCAGCACATGGACTTTCATGTAAGACACAGGAGGTCTTTCCCTCCATGACCATCCTGTAGGTACAGTAAATTCCAGGTATGGTTCCATGCAGGTGGCATTTGAAAATATCAGCTGCCTTTTCACCAGACCCATCTCATCAATCCCTCTTGCCCATCAGCTTGCTCAGCTCATCTGGAACTTAACCCCAGAGCTTCTGATTCCTTTGGCAGGAGCACTATGGTGGGCTGAACGGGCTCACTATCGCCTGGATCGGGGATGGAAACAATGTACTCCACTCCATCATGACGAGTGCTGCAAAGCTGGGAATGCACCTGCGTATTGCAACTCCCAGGGTAAGGAAGCCATGGACACGGAGAGAGGAAGGCTCACTTTGCCCATTCTTGTCTCAGCCACTCAGATATTTGCCAAGGGCCTCAGCTGGTGGTGCTTGTATGCATTTTGAGTGCCAGTTTTCAGAACCAAAATTCAAAATCCTGATCCAGTTATTTTGGTGGAAAGCAGGAGTAGTTCTACTGTGTCCACTTTCAGAAAAGCTGAGAGGAATTCATGGCAGCAATATAAATCATGGAGGATTAAAATTTTATTTGATAAAGTATTAGAAATTCATCCAGCATTCTCTCTTCCCCACCAAAAAAAAAAAAAAAGAAAAACTTGTTTCAGATTGGTGGAAGTGTTGCATCTTGGTTGGTTCAGATTGATGGTGCAGCATTTTAGAATGTTGCGTTGGGATACAATATAAAATATAAAACAAATACTCGGTTTAGAACAAAAAAATTAAACAACATATTGATATTTCATTCTGTTACTGGGGAAATACATTTTTCTTACTTTATCAGAACACTCCCCACCCCTTTATCTTCAAAATAAACTTTCAACAAAATCAGCATGTTTTCCCCAAGTTTTACAGTTATGAAAGACATTCTTCTTCCCATGAGAAATAGTTGAATCAGTATTTTTCTAACCAGTATTACAAATCTCTAAAGATCTTATTCATGTTCCATGATATGTTACCTATCATCTCTCTTGGCAGGGCTTTGAACCAGACCTCAGAATAACTAAAATAACTGAACAGAACTCCAAAGAGGTAGGAGCCTAAGAAATAGCCTAGTAGAAAAGTTAGAATAGAGTTTATTTTCATTATAAATTAAGTTGAATTTCCTTCCCTTATGGATCTTCCTTATTTTATTCACATTAGTATGGTACCAAGTTACTTCTGACAACAGATCCTTTGGAAGCTGCAGACAGTGCCAATGTCTTAGTTACAGACACATGGATAAGTATGGGACAAGAAGAGGAAAAGAAAGAAAGACTAAAGGCCTTTAAAGGCTATCAGATTACAATGCAGGTAAAACTGAGATTTAGTTTTTTGTTTATGTTTTTACAGTTTGGATTTATAAGAATCAGCATCAACAAGCACGAGTTTGGTGGGTTTTTTGAGTGGGGCCATGGAACCACCACATGAAAACTTCCCTCCAGCTTAAAAAACTCAAAAATATAGCAAAGTTGGAGTTATCTTGTACACTTCACATGGTGTGGTGTCTTTTAGAGCTTCCTGATGAGTCGTAGCTCCAGAACATGTGAAGCAGAACTAACTCTTTACTTCTTTGTGGTCTAAAAGCTATTTCTAGTTTTGTGTCTTCTCTTTGCTGCCAGAAATGATCCCTTATATTTTATTTAGAATAAGCAGCTTACAGACTAACTCTTAAATGCCTGGGCAGCATTAGGGGCAGTTTGTGTATATGTCAATGAAAAAAATCATTAAATCTTTAAAATCATCTACTTGAAACATTTGTCAGCACAAAATCAGTTAAAGAAAATGTAAAATTACAAACTACCAATTGTCTGAGATAAAAAGGACATTTTTCTTGCTGATAGAATTACTGGTTTAAGTGACTGCACTTTAACAGAAGTCCACTAAATACTGTTGATGGGCATGTCTCTAAACTGGCCTAAAATTTAATTCATTTTTTCATTGGCATTAGATCAATATATTATGAGTGATAATATCAAAAGAAAAAAAATACAGCCTTTTAAATCATTGTTTAGTATGTTCTTATTGCAATTATAGATGGTATTATATTACTGTATGGTATTCAAATAAAGATTGCGCTTTATTGATCCACTAGATCACTGGAGTTTTTACTTCCCTTCTAAAGCCAGAGAAATAGAAGTGAATATTTGACTTCTGTCAAGCCAGTATTGAACTCTTACTGACTTGAATGGAGATATTTCCATCTTATTCACTGATGAGGTGTTTTTTTGAAGTCTGTGAAATTCTTCTGAGTTCATCAACCAAGTAACCAGACTGGGAGTTAATATAAAATTTAACCTTTTTACTTATTAAAGATTTTATTAATGTCCTCACAGATGTCTTTACTTTTATATGCTTTTTAATCTACAGACTGCAAAATCTGCTGCTTCCAACTGGACTTTTTTACATTGTTTACCCAGAAAACCTGAAGAAGTTGATGACGAAGTATTTTATTCTCCACAGTCATTGGTTTTCCAGGAGGCGGAAAACAGAAAATGGACATTTATGGTAAGAACAGAAGATATCAGTAGTTGGAGGGTCAGCTTCTGTTCTGCCTTGCTTTACAGGCTTGAATTCAGCTTGATTACACTATAAATAGTAAATATTAAAACATATGTTTCAAATGCACCCCAGAGCACATCACAATTTTGGCTATAGGTAACATATATATGTAGAAAAAATATACTTCTGGACTCAAATGTGACCTACTTTGATGATAATCTGCTGTTACTTGACCCAGCTTTTACCACTGAGTGAAATCTATAATATAAATTGTAATGTTTGGTACTTAAATCACTCAATTTACTCTAAATACCAACTCAACTGCTCAATTTTAAAACATGTGAAATACTGAGGTCCCAGGGACTGGTCTTTTTCCCAAATACTTGAAGGAGTTATTTTCTTTCAGCAAAAACTGATGCTGACACCAATGGGAACTTTCCCTGAGAAAGTGCTGGAAGAGCAAAGGTTTGAAAGTCCCTGAAAACTAATGGTGGGGGTAATACTATGTGATCCATGGGAACCACGAGAGGACACTTGGCATTTAACATGAACCATAACTCCTCTGTCAGCATTCCTAGAATTTCAGAGAATTACTGCCAGATCTCAGTAGACTGTTTTTTATTTTTGGCTTTAGAATAATCTAAAGCTAGTAAAAACTTTCAGAGGTGACAAAACCCCAGAAATGTCATTGTCATAGCTCTGAGATGAACTCTAGATGTACTCCAAGTGAATAAATAATGAGTTGAGTATTGTGTTTACTATGAACTCACACTCTGGACCTGGTCAAAATTACTAACAAATTTGTGCTAAATTCATAGTTTTGGCCTTATAGTTCAACAAAGTGTTCTTATTTTTTTATTTCAATTTTTCAATGCTTCTACTTGCACTAAATATTATTTTTTAAAAAGAAAAGAAACCCATTCCTTTGGGTTCCAGATGCACATTTTTTTTGTGGGGGCAGAGAAAAATGTCATCTTTGTATTTTATGAAGCTATAAAAATAATGTACAGGTCTTCTTTATATAGTATTTTCTAGCACTTGCTCAGAGAGCAAACTAGAGAATAAATTATTTGTTTGGCTGTAGGTCCAAACAGGGCTGAGTGCAGCTGTGACATGGAGAGCAGTGAGGGGCTGCATAGCTGTATATTTGGTCACCTCTGTGTGTCTGGGATGACCTGTCACACTGAGCAGTGCTGAAGGGAAAGGGAAGACAGGCAACAAGATCACAACCCCTGGAGAACACTCATAAATCCAGTTCTGCACCAAAATAACAATTTGCAGTCAGAGACTGCTGTGAAATCCCAACAGTGTGAACCAGGTAATACCTTGTCAAAGCCAAGCAAGCACAGGGCTTGTTCCGTACACAGGTGTGGGAAGGGCAGCAGAGCTGCTGCAACACCATGTTTTATTTAGCCGACATTCCCATTACTCTCATTTCACAACCATACCTAAGGCAGGGAGGGCAGGAGGGATAGATGGAACACAATCAACCTCAGCAAGAATTTTCCATGTTTTACCACAGAAAGTGTAGCTAAACTGGGATAAATTTCAAAGTCCTTATAATAATGTGGCTCCCACTGATGTTAATGGAAGCTGTGCTGAAATCCACAAGCAAGCCCAAGTGATGTCTGGATACCTACAAGCATGTCCTAGAACTAACAGAGAATACAATGCAACATGACAAAAAGGCCTCAGCATTTGATCTAAATGCTTGTCTGAATTGCTCCTAAGCTTTCCATTAATATATTTTGTCCGCACTGAGAAAATCTATCAGCTACAATACAGAACACTCTAACTGATTTTCAGCTCTTTCCTGATTCATCATCAGAAAGTCTAGCAAATAAATCTAAGTGTGCAGTTTTTGTCGGGACAATAATTTTCAACACAAGGCTTCAGAGCTGGAAAATATTTCCCCCTTATTTATTTTTATGGAGTATCTGTTTTTAATGTGATTGGATTTTTTTTCTTTTCTTCCTCTAGGCTGTCATGGTTTCCCTGCTGACAGATTACTCACCACAGCTACAAAAACCTTCATTTTGATGCTTGGATTCTTGCCAAGAGAAAAATATTCTTCATCTGCAGAATATTCTGGTCTGCAAATACATAGATCTTCAGAAAGGGTCAAGGCAATGAATTATTTTTTAATAAAACCATATAGTTAGCTGTATACTGTTGCATTGCAATCATGATGGCTATACTTTCTAGTGATCAACATCACAGAAAGCATTCCAAGGTTTGGGTGCTCCAGCAGTGTAGGTATGGCATAGTCTACATGTAGCTGTGTTAGAATGGTGTGATATGACATATATAAACTTCTCCCTAAACCTGCTCCTTTAATTGCTGATCTCTGCCTTGGTCACCTGCACATCCTGGGCACCCTGGCTCCTGTTTATGTCTTCCAGTCAACCTCCAAATCCCAATCACACCTGACATAAAGATATAGAGACCTTGTGATTATTATCTTTCTCCATGATGTTCCTGTGGACTGGCACAGGGGGATCCTGCTGTGGAATTGGATAGAGTAGTTTCCACAGCACTGGATGCAGCAGAGATAAATGACTAGAAGAAACTGGTTCAGTCTTTGCTTATCTGCCTTAGACTCTCATTCCCTAAACAGAATTCTGGCTAAAGAAGCAAATTTTCTATTTCCCTTTTTTTGTTTTCCCGAGAAAACATGAGGGGCAACACATGATGAAATTTATACAGCTCTCATGCAGAAATAATTTAATGCATTTTGTCTGGAACTGTAACACAGTGTACATTTCATGTAATCCTTCTAAGTAATAAACTGATTCATGACATTTGTAGCTTTTGTGATGGCTGGGTGTGTACACTTAATATTTCACGTAAAGCTTTGAGTACTATTAAAAAGCCACTTTCTTTGTTGTTTCTAAATAGTTTCAAAAATATGTTAATTTTTTTCCCCACTGTAATACTGGGACAACATCTGTGATATTTAAAAAATTCTGCAAATGGATTTGAATTTTCTGACCAGATGCAAAACTTTATTTAGTTCTTTTCAAAATTAGAGTTCACTGCAGGGCTACACAGATCACTGAAATGCAAATAAAGGTACATTTTTTTTCCCTATCTGCTTACTTACAATCGATTTCTTGGTTTTGCAGGCATTTGTGTGGGTCTTGTTAAAATTAACATTTTCCTCTACAACATAACAAGGGTTTCGATAATTCAGTGAACATTTGCACTTCAGCAGACATCTGGCTGCATCAATGATGTTGGAATAGGGTAAATGCTAGAAATCAATGTTTTACTTCCCTGTTCAGTATGTGGAGGAAAATGCACAGAATAAAGTATATTCCTGGTTGTAGTAGGTTCTGCTTTGTGAATACGTTCCAGTTTGGCAAGCTATGTAAAAGTATGGTTGATCCTTTTGGAGTTGTTCTAGTGCTTAGATTGCAGATATCCTTACTGACCTGATTTTAGTGTTGTCTGAGAGTAAGACAACTCACTTTGCTGGTCCTTTCATTAAAACCGCATTAATATCAGTTTTATTGCATTGATTAATGTACCATCAGTGAAGTCAGGCAGATTTATAACAAAACTCTATTGTTTAATGTTTCATGGTGAACAGTTTAACAATCATCTGTTCCTCTTTTGCTTCTCTGTGCTCTGATTAGAGCTAATGTGCATCTCAGTTATAGATGGCTCTTTTTGTACTTAGGAATCTAAGCAGGATGCCAAACAGCTGAATCCCCTTGACATTTTTATAACACATGCATAGATCTGCTGCACGGCACATGAGCAATGGGGTCTGGCAATACCAGGAGGGTAATTTCATGTGGTCCTATTCCTCTGTGAATATATACAGCAAAGGATGATAGTCCTTGCTGTGTCTTGCACAGACTGCTCACACCATCAGCTGGTTTGATGCTTTTTGGAAGTACTAGATGGACTTTATGCATGTCCTGAGTGCTGGACTGTTGTGTGGAAGCACAGAACCTGCTACACCCTTTTGCATGTGTAATACCCAGTTTGCGTGCTGAGAGCAAAACACATCCTGGCAGGGCAGATTTATGGAACATGTGCAGACTGTCTGCACAGTGCACGCAGAGCAAATCTGACACTTCCTAGAGGCATTGCGTTGGTACCAAATAGGCTTGTACACTTCTGCCTCAGGGGCCAGAAATATGGTGCCCTGAAGGGTTTTTCTTCTGCCTGTAGGGACTTTCATGCATTTGCCATAAAGCAGAACAGCAGTGCGAGGCTTAATCCCCTTGCACAGGTCAAGCATCCTGGGATTGCTGGGTGGTAGCTGTGGCAGTGTGCAGGATACCATTATTATGCCATCCAGACTCCTCACAAATTCATTACTTGAATTTACAGGTGATAACTGCAAATGTGGTGAGTGAGTGAAACAGCAATAATGTAGAAAGATTTTCTAGGAGGGGAAAACAGATATCAACATTCAAAGGGCTTAAAACTAATGCATAACAGGTAGCAGTCACTAATGGTTTGCAATGGTTTTCATTACATTTATTATGCTTTAATCGGTAGAAGTGCTGTTTTCATTGCTGAGTATGCTTGAAGGATAGGGTGTTGTTTTCTCCATGTTTTTACAGAGATGCTCCTGCCTGGCTCCTGATAGCCTAGTCCTTCCTTCCACAAAAGACCTGCTCTTTTCTTGATTTAGAGAACAGTCCTGTGTCAGTTCAGGTCTACCAACTCTTATCCACATCTGACTCATTCAGCAATCTCCTGCTCTGATATCTCACCTCACACATCTGCAGTGCTGTGTTCTGGCCCCTCTCCAGGACCATGCACTGATGGTAACATCTGCCAACCTAATCCTCTAATGTCTTAGAGGCACAAAGGGTGGACTGATACCTCCTGCCCTGTTCCTCCTCATTGCAGGGCTGGGTGTGTGCTACTGCTTGTATGGGCATATACAGACCTCATACACAGGCAGGCGCTGTGGTTGTGTTGTGTCCCAAAGCAGTATATTCATGTCAACTAAAGCCCAGATGCAGGTCCAAAGCTAGTGCTAAATCTGGCTTTGTTATGACCAGGGTTGACCACAGCTGAGGCTGTGGCAGAGGGCAGGGGCCCAGAGATACTCTACAATGTCATTTTAGACATCTGGGAGTCTAGGAGACATCTGCACAGACATGGCAGATGTGACACAGGACCAGTAGGGTGCTGAGAGCAAAAACTGGTGGCCAGTAAAGGCATCCTGTGGTACCTCAAATGGCCCTGTGTCCAGTGCTTTGATGCACTATCCCTTGCTATCTTCATGGCCTTTAGAGGATTACTCCTCTTCTACACCAGAAATGCAGTATTGCTTATTAGCATTTCACATTCTCCATAAGCACTTGTTCTGTGGCTTGTTGCCAGCAGTGTGGGGATTCTTGGGCTGCCTGAACATGATCTTCCCAAAGTGGTCTAAGATTAATTAGAGATACAATAGAAAAAGAGGTGAAAAATGTTTCTCTGCAATTGTCTCAGAAAGGAAAAACAACATTTTTTCTCTGTGTGTTACAAAGCTAAGAGCATAATAACTACAGCAGGTAAGAGGTCTGCAGAAAGAATTTGCAAATAATTAGTGTGTGAGAATATGAGGAACAGTAATTTAGGAAGGACTGAGAGGGGAGCCTGGACAATCAGGAAGGAACAAATAAAAGTAAGAATTCTCAAATAGAATTAAATATTTTATTTGAACCAACTCACATCAAGAATGACACAATGTACAGCAGATTTATTCATTGTCTGGTATAAGAAACAGTCTGAGCTGCTAAAAGGGAAATACAGGAATAACTAAATAGTAAGAAGGCACTAAGGTTTAGTTCCTTGAAGTCCTCCAGAACTCTTGAATTAATGTTTACCTCTCATAAGACAGGCTTGTAGGTTAGGCATAATTATCTTGCTGCTTTTCAGATTTTGTGAGAGAGGGAACAAGAGCTGCGTGAAGGTCTGAGCGATGTACTGAGCTGATCATTCAGTTTGTGGAAAGCTTTCCCTATTGAGTTGAGGTATATTGAGCTTAGTTTTGTTTTCCAGGAATGTGTAATGCTGGTGGAAAGTCTGAAAAACAGACTTCACACAAAGGGAAATGTTTCTTCTTTCTTCTGGTTCTCCTATTTCTCAGCTAATTGCTTGGTTAATGTATTGAGCAAATAAACAGTGCTTTTTTGATTATTTTGCCCTGGCTATTTAGCCAGCTGCCTTTCAAATGCAAAGCCCAGAATTTCTGGGTCTTGCCCAAGGTTATGTGTACAGAGACACTTCATAAGCCACTATAAACATTTAATTCAGCCCAGCATTTGCTCTCATCTAATGGGATACAGCCATTTGCAAGGTTATTTGATTCTTACACAATCTTGTTACCAACTTTTTGAAGAAATCCCAAACCTTTGTGGCCTCTGTAAATGCTGATGATCCCTTCCATGTGTATGTGTGTAGAGGATTTTTCTCTAGGGGCAAGAAATCTGAGATGACTTCATTCAAACAACAGATCTTTCTCAACCACAGTCAAAGCATTGCTTGCCCCTGCCAAATCCCTTGGAAAGCTCCTTGTGGTCTGATTATATATTAGAGGATTAATGAATGCTGCTGCTCTCTAATGGGCCTGTTTTCAGGGGATTGGCACTCATGCAAAGTAGGCTCCAATACAAGCGTGATATATCAAGAAAGAGGGACAAGCACCAAAATTCGCAAACTTTGCTGATCAAAGTTTACTTAGCTGAGCCAAAGCTTAATTTCAGCTGTGGGGAACAGAGGTGATAGCTGGAAAAGAGTACTGAAGAGCTGACAGGGCACATGCAGGTCATGCTTAGTGATTTAAGCACAAAGTCATATTACATGGAGGGAGAAATCTAAACTACCCACAATAATAGAATGGCTTGGGTAGGAGGGCGCCTTAAAAGATCATCTAATTCCAATCCCCCTGCCATGGGCCGGGACACCTTCCACTAGATCAGGTCCAAGGCCCCATCAAACCTGGCCTGGAATTCTTCCAGGGATAGGGACATCAACAAGTTCTCTGAGCAACTTGTTCCAGTGCCTCACCACCCCTGAGGTTATGGGACTTCACAGGTCCATCTCCAACTCATAGTCAGCAATGTCAATGATCTTGCACTTGACTGACTTCTGTCCTCTCCAGGAGCCTCATCTGGCATGCCAGCTCACTATTGGAAGGTGAGGAGAATCCTCTCCATGGGACAGGCCGTGGTACCACTCCTGGACAATTTGGACTCATGGAGGAGCAGCACTCCATGGATCCCTTGCTACTCACATGGCCTATTCCCTGCCAGTGGAAAGCAGGATGGATGTGCAATCAGTTTCCTGCCCCAGCCCTGAGAGGTGGGAACCCCACCATGCCCCCAGGTATGGCTCACATGATCCACAGTCCCTCTGCATGCCCCAACATGGGCCACCCATCTCTGAAGGTAAAGACTAGGCTGATCACAGTAATGCCACCTCAGTGATGTTAAAATGCTCGTTTTGGGGTGGCCCACAAGGCACGGAGAACCATCTGTCAGAAACCAGATTCTGTTTGTGGTGTGAAACAGCGACCAGCTTTCCCATCCTGCTCCCTGTGCTGTGGCCAGCTGAATGTGGCCTGGGTGTTGCTGTGCTAAAGGGTTGTGTTTGACAAACTGTCAGCCACTACTGCCCAGGCTCTTCACCAGAGACAGCGCTCGTGGCTGGCTGTTGATCTTGCTTGGATAACAAAGAAAGAAAACCTTGAGCACCCAGAATAAGAAACACCACAGTGTGCACACAGGAAAAGGACACTGTTGAGTTCAGCTACAGGCAGACACACAACAGCCTTGGCTTAGGTGTCCCCACGAAGCTGTACAAACACAGGTTAAGAATGGAGGTGCGAGTGCTCTCCTCACACGCCCCTCCCTCCCCAAAAGAGCACCCGCAGTGCTCTCCAGTGGTGTAAGGATGGGATCTGCTCTGCTCTGCTCTGATCCCCCGGGAGGCTCTCCCACATGCTGGGCTGTGCTCTCCCCATGGGTAGGCTTCAGCCACAGCAATGCCCTTGCTGCTTGCTGCAAACTGCTCTGCTCAGGAGCAGCTTGTGCTGTCCCACTGATGTGGTTTGATCCACATCCTGCACTGCTGGGGGGCCAGGCTGCCCCAAGACCCACTGTCTGGTGCTGTGGGGCTGAGCCCCCACCCCATTGCAGCCTCAGTAAGGGTAGGTTTGCCCTGTCCTGCAAAACTGCATATGGAGCATGCCAAGGATTGTGCCACACAGATGGTGTATTGCATTTGCTCCAGGCAGACTAAAATATTTTCTAATTGATATCATTTGAAGGATATTTGCTTCCTTTGGAAACTAATTGAAAAGAAATGTCTCCCAGCACCACAGAATCCCTGCATGAGTCACCAGCAGGCTTACAAGACCCACTCCACAGCTCAGATTTCTGACTTCAGTCCCAGAGCAGTTTTGGGGGATTTCTGAGGACAGGTCACTTGAGGGCAAATGACACATGAAACTCTCCTCTGGGGCACTGCCACATGTGAGGGAGCACAGCCACCTCTGAAGGGGCACAGCCACCTCTGAAGTGAGCAGAGGCAGCAACCACAGGAATGTTTAAAACCCTTTAAACTCAGACAGACTTCAAACAATAAAATGTCTTAATCCCAATCCAGCAATTACAGAACACACCTCATGTGGTGATCTATATATATGCCTTATAGGCATATAATCCTTTAATGGAGACCTACTGATAGTATGATCTACAGAGGAAGAAGAGAGAGCTTTAAGATCCCCGTCTCTTAATCCTCTGTGCCGTGACACAGCTGGGTCTTTCTTCAGTCCATTTGTAACCCTAAATTTCCTGTATTTTGTGTAATTACAATATTCCATATTTTTCTTTAAATTTCTCACACATTCTGGCAATGGGAGGAATTTTTAAAAGTGTAGCCAAGTAATTTGATTTTGAGAGGTGCTGTGGAGCAGACAAGGGTAGATGTATATAATTTGTCTCCTACCAGCTTTATGAATGTCTCTCTCTCAGGAAAGGTAACAATTCCATCCAGAAATAATTCCATTAGACGTGAAATATCAGAGCTGTGAATCACTAGGCATTTCAGAACATCTTCACAGCAGGAGAACATCTGAAAGCTGTACCAAAGAGAGGAGTTTAATTCTTATTGTAGCTCTAAGGAGGAAAATGCAATCAAAAACACCTATAGGAAGTTGCAGTACAGCAGAACTATATATTTTACTAGTTGTCTTCCTGGGAAAAGGAAACCAGTAGATTATAGTTATTCTCCCTGCAATACTGTTGATTTGCTCAGGGTAGTAACTAGGACTCACAAGACTGCAATTAAGGACTCAGGAAAGCATGTGAAATAAATTCCTCTGAAAGACTCTATTGTAGTGACTGTGCACACGTTGCTTTTAGGTATCCATATGGCAGGAATAACTAGTTCTGCCAAGGAAAAGTTTTTCTGGTGTTCTGAGGGGGCAGTAAGTCCAATCTGTATGACAGGTTTCTAAAGGCAGAATGGATTCTGAATTGTGGGGACAGTCAGTTACTGCCACTTGGAAGGTTTTATCTCTGACTTCATGAGAAAGTCACCAGTTCCTTGTTCTTATCCCTGCAGCTACACCGAACTCCACTGTTTCAATGTGGATGATTATGGGAGCATCCCTCCCACAAAGGTGGTCCTGTGAAACTGTCATAATTAGGCAGGGCAGTTGCTTCCCTTGTAACTTTTAGGACTTGCCCCCTTCAGCAATGGGATAAAGCTGTTTCCCAGTGCTCATTGCTGATGCTCAGGGCCACAGTGTGTTTTCATACTCCTCCGCATCACTGAGGTGGACAGTAGAAGGATCAGAAGCACATTTATTCTGAACACTGTTTGTTGCAACTAACATTAATCAGGGCCCTGCTGAGTTGCCAGGTTAATTTATAGACACGGGATCTGACCTTTGGGAGAAATACATTGACAGAAATGGCATGGACCTTAAGCACTCAGTATCTCTGAAAGCAAGCTCATACTGCTGTCTCCAGATTACTGCTGCCTGTGAGAAACAGGTGTCAAAGGCTATTTTAAAAAAAAAAAAAGGTCCTTGTAAGTTGTTAGCTAGGCAGCTAAAAAAGTTAATATCCAGAGTATTTCCCTTACATGGCTTAACTGGATTAGCCTCTACACCCTAAATGTCTGGACTGTCTCCAAAAGGGTAGCAAGTGCCTTTCCTTGAAGCAGTCCTCTTTTTCAACCAGTGGATAGAGGGGCATTGTTCACAGAGATGCCTGGTTGCCTAATACCATGATTAAGATGGAGAACTTGCATTACTGTACTTGTTTGCAGAAGCAAACACAAAACATGCTTAGGCACACGCTCCACCTGGGAGGGGCATACTTTACAGCTGAACCTCTGTAAAATCTGGTGTCAGTTTCTTCAGCTGCAGTTCTGACAGTATCAAAGCACTTTGACAAGTCAGTTTTTCTTGATATAGCCCTGTTTTTCTATAGGAAATGCTTTACCTATTATTTTTTTCCCCAGGAGGCTGCTGAAGAGAGTGTGTGTCCTTTAACCAAGGTTTTTACCTGGCAAGGGGACAGAGACCCAAGTACCTACAATGTTTGGGGAGCCTTCTTTCCAAGCACCTGAGTCCATGGCTGCCTGATCCCCTGGGCTCCTTGTCTGAATACTCTGGAGCCACCTCCAGTGTTTGGCACTGAGGTGCTTGTCAGGGGACTGTCCCACAGCCAGGATCATCTTTCTGTTTTTCAGAGACTTTCAGCAGAGCCAGAATTATCAAATTCATCTGTGAAATGGACTGAATGCCCCTTCCCTGCCCATTCCCAGCAATAAGTGCCAGAATCCCCAATGCATCTCTCAGCTTCTCAGGACCCAGGAGTGTAACACAGTGTGGAACAAAGGCCTGAAATGAGAAATTTTTTACAGAAAAAAACACTGCACGCTTAAATAATGAATAAAACGTGGTGCTCCATTTCTGTCATATATTGTCTGTAAACACAAAAGTAAGAGAAAAAATGATCCTACATTTGTCTGAGATGAAAAATTCTGGAACAGAATGAGAGTTGCCAGAGATATCTGGGTCTGTAGAGAAATGTTTGGCAAAGATGTAGATGTCCAGTTTGGCAGAAGACCTTGCTAAAATAATTTATGATATATTTCCTGCACCTGCCTTGAACGATCAGGAGGCCTTCAACATGTCCTTTGTAATTTCCCATCCTTTTTTTTTCTTTGACTTCAGTCTCTGAATCCATGATGGTATTGTGATATCAGGCAAAATCCAAAAGGAATGCCCTTCTGGTCTTTGAATGCCATTTTGCATTAAACTGACTGTTGGCCACTCCAAACATTTTTTTAAACATTTCTGTGCACTAATCCACACAAAGCAATAAACATGTGCATAAGTGTAGGAAAGTGCAGGGAAAAAAAACAGGACAATCTTGATAACTGTGCTGGGTTGATCTATGCCCTGGCCAGAGAAGATGTAGAGTTGGTAAAGGTTGGGCAAAAGTAAATAAGGGGGCAAAATTCACCAATTCCCACCTGCATTATACCAAATAAATCACAAAGGCTCTCTGTGCCTCTCTTGAGATACTTGTCCTGCCCTCCCTTCAGCCACAGTGAAAGGGGCTTTTCTTCCACTTGAACTGACCTTTGGCAAACATTTCCCTTTCAATTAATATCAGAACTGTCCTTGTGGACTGCTCTTGCTGGAGACAGCAGGGAGACAGCTCTCTGAAGCTACTCGCACAAGAGTCAGGACCGAGAATAATTACCTGAATTCATAAGGTTAATTCCAGTCTAGATGAAGGCAGAGAGAAGTCAGCTAGAGGTCTTCTTCGGAGAACGATATGTTTGCCTTTCTGGACTCTTTGGTCTCCCTGTGCTGGCTGCTATCTATATACTATGATTATTCTCTCACAGACTGTTGAGCAATTACTGTGTTTGAGCACTAGGTTTGCTGTCCTCCTGTCATTATCAGTTTTATAGCCCAGTGTGAGTCTCCCAGGAATGAGGCTTTGACTGGGGCTTGACCTGGGTCACTGGACTAAATGGAAAGACAGCAGGCTGGGTGGTGGCGTTTGGCAGTGGGGAAGTTGTTGCCTGAGTAAACTGAAGAAAATTTATTAAAAGCATCAAAAACTGGCAGCATAAAAACTTAAAGGTAAAGCCAGGAGTGACTTAATATACAGTTTCAATAAAAATGACCAGGATAACTAGAAGAGGTAAAAAAACTTCATCAGATTCATGACTGCAGGAAATCCAGAGGGTTGCATTGAACATTTTCTTGCCTAGCCTAAGTTCTCTGGATTTTGCAAATCTTTGCTAAGGGGACAGTGTTGCAGGCAAACTACTGACTGGAGAGATTGGCTATGTGATGTGCTGTGAAACACTTGGGTTTTCATGGTGCAGTGGTCTGGATTTTGTGGCACTGCCATGCCAAGTCAGTGGTAGTAACAGTGGCGTCACTGTCAGGATGGTTGAATGATACGATGTAAGGTTGGTTTGTGAAAAGAGATAAGATGATTCTCCAAGACAAGGTTTTTGCCACACAGCTAGAATTCCCTCATATGCTCCTGCACAAGGGTAAGTGAAATGGGACAAGCAGTGGCCTGGTGCTTGTGCATTTTTTGGTGGGTGACACACATGCTCTGTGCCATCTCTTCTCTCCCAGCTACTGCCAATATCTTTTTTACGTCCTAAACCTCCTCACTGGCTTTGGTTATATTAGTTTTACCCCCTTGCTGAATTTTTTTCTTTCTTTACTTTGGCAATTCTGATCTTCTCAAGACCTCTTTCTTCTTTTCTGTTTATTCCTTGAACACTTTTTTCAATGGTTTCCTCCTTTCTTCTTGTTTTCTTTGAAAAGAGTATCTCACAGTACATTGGTCATCCTCTCTGCATTCCAACTACATACTCTTATGTGCTAATAAGAGAGTTTCATTAACCTGGAAGTCATCTTATTAAGCTAAAACATCAACATCCTTTGCATCTTACTTCCCTTCTCTTATTCATCACCATTCTCTTTGACTTCAGCAGCTTCTCACTGACCACTTTCCTTGTCTTTTAGGTCCACTGGAAGGTGAATTCCCACAGCCTGAGTTACCTGCTGTGCCCAGCATGGTGTTCAGAATAGTCCACTGCAATGCAAATTTATGAATCCTTCTTCCTCTTGGCTTTCCTAGTAGGAAAACCATTAAATCTTATGTATGTGCGCTAATAAAGCAATTTCCTTCCCTGTTTTATCCCTCTCTACTGTTGTCTTCCTTACAAATACATCAAGCACAAATTTTCTCTTTTCCCTTTCCAGATTTCTCTCTGTTTATTTACTTTAAGCCCTTGTTGATTTGCATTCTCTCCTATGCCAGAAACCCTGGCCTCATTTGCTTGGATATCCAGTTTCCCACTGAGTGTACACATGCTTTCCTCATCGTGGAAGGGAGTCCCTTCTGATACTAGTCTTTAAAATCTGCATTTTGCAGGCATTTTCATCATGCTGCCTACACAACAGGGCCAATTAAGCATGACTGTGCAGGCAGCCAAGGAAATAAAAAGGCCTATTCTGTGTGGTTTTTTGCCCCCACATTTACATGTATGCGCCTGAACTATTCATAGATATGACTCGATCTGTTTAAATGGGACCCAAGTATGTGAGGAGGAGGCAGTGTGAGTAACTGCGTGAAGAGCTGGACTGTGACTGAGGTTTGGATGCCAGCTCTGTCACTGCTCTGGCACGCTCTGGAAAGTCACCTCCTTGTGCCTCTGTTCCCCCATCTTTGAAACTGGAATAATTTTGCTTATCTTGTTTACTAAGTGCTTTGAGACCAAGTCATAAGATATGCTATGTAATAACCAAACTATGTTGTTTTTCCTGTCCCATTCTTTCTCATTATGTGTCACACCAACTGGTTTCATTTGCGGCTAAATTAGTCCATGGGCATCTGAAGGAGCCCTAAATTTTTTCACAGTATGATGGCAGAGGCATTGCAGTGCTCCCTGACCTGAAGTTAATAATGCAGGACAAATAAAAATTATAATAAAAGCACCTCTCCTGGACCTATGGACAGTGCTACAAAGAGGAATACTAGGTGTCTGTGCTATATAAAATGGGGATCTAAAGTGACTTCTCATGACATTTTACTGTCAGACCGTTGTCTGTAAGAGACCCCATATGGGATGTAAATGGCATGTGTTGCTACCATATGCTTGGGGAAGCAAGATCCATTTGTTCTTTTAGAACAGAGAAACCTGCTGAATTCAGACCAGAAGTCAGGTACACATCATGTTCATCCCAGCTTGTGTTAGGACTGTAGCAGTTCTTTATTCTTTTTCTTTTGAGTGCTGCACAAAGCTGAGTTTGGTGTGGCTGGGCTTCTGTCACAGGGAATTTGTATATCATTTTTGAAGAGACGTATCATATCCTGGATGAAGACTGTATTTTCACTCCAAGGGAAAAAACCCACATGAGCTCTCCATATAACATATGAAGCCAAATTTAGGCATAAGCCTGACTCCATTAATTTCCTGACTTCCTGAGTGCTCCAGTTACTTACCTGAGGGCTGAATTTGGTCTGGGATGCACATTAGGACACTGGACTGCTCTTTGAAAGCTAAGAAGTTTCTGTTTATTATTTTCAAGATTTTTATATTTCTCTGATAATTCACAGGAAAGATAGGTAGAATGGAGTATTGTCTGGGTTTTTTCTATTCTCTGTTTCTCCTTTCTGTCACCTTATAATTTTTAGGGATTCTATACATAAATACAAGAAATAGCAGCTGGGGAGGAACTGAAACTGCCAACTGAACACCTCCATTAATAAGATGCCCTAGATGCTGGTTTTACCTGGCCCTTTGCCATAATTCTAAAACCAAGGCAATTCTTGCTTAGGCAATTATGTTCTCAAATGAATAGTGCAATGGTTTAGGCCCCTAACAGTATCTGTGATTTCCTAACAGCATCTTTTCCTCTTTGGTTTCTTAATTTGGCTCTGACCCCAAGAATCTTGAAGCAGAAACAGCATGATCCTGAGAGGATATTTTCTCTCAGAAAAAAAATGCCAGGCTATCAGATTAAATTTTTTTGCAAGATCTATGTGCTGGATCACAATCAAATTGTTTTGTTTCCAAAATACCTTTTATATAGGTGTCACCTAAGGTTAGGGGGCTTGTAACCACTCAGCATCTGCATCAAACAAGATGCCACTGGGCAGGTGCCTCTCACCTAACTTCAGACCTCTGCACTGCTGACTCTTGGGCTTGGGTTAGTCAAGTCGTCTCCACTTGTAGGTTGGAGGTAGAAACAGGCATTTCTGAGAGATGCATTTTGTCCCGATGTGGATATTCAAAGCAGTCCAAGAAGTGACAATTCTTAAGCCCAGCTATTGTTTTCTCCTGGCCGTGAGTAGAGTAATTGTGGCCACTCCACATATGGATATCTCCAGTGAGAGCAATCCCCCTCACAGTTTCAGTTTGGGTTCCTGGAGTTAATAGCTGCTTTGAAAACATGTGCAAATTACTTTCCTTGGGTCAAAAAGTAAGTCTGCAACACAGACCTCAGTGATGCTTCAGATGACTCAGTTCGTATGCTGGTCACATCCCTCTTTCTGTCTCTCTCTATCATGTTGCCATCTCTTTTTCATTGCTTCTTTTTTGATAATGTGACCAAATGAACACTTCTACTGTGAATGTTTGAAAGAGTCACTCGCTGCCTTTAATTTACATACTGATAAAAGTCATAAACCATGAAATAGTTTAGTCATATATCATTCATGTTTCCACCTTCCTGCAGGGATTTGAATAGGTCTCCTATAAAGAAATTTTAGGTGGTTTACCCACCTCTAGGCAAGGGCAAAGCATTCCTCCTCATTCTCTAACCTACATATGGACCACCAACAGAGAGCATTACACTCACCAAACCATTTAAGAGAGAGAAAAGAAAAAGCAAGACAAGACTGAAAAAAAACCCGGGGGGGGGGGGGGGGGAAGGAAGGAAAAACCCCTCGATAAATTAGAAAAGAAAATACAACTAGAGTGGATTAAAAGGAAGTTTTAAAAGGAGAATGGAGCTTTTGGGGCACTTGGACCTGTGGTACACAGCAGAGACCTCAGGCCATATCATGTGCTGCATCCCTTTGGTCCCATTTCTGTGCTGTGATCAGCATCGCTGTCTGTCTCACAACTGCACCAAAAGTAGGGGGAGTCAGGAACAAGGCATCCCATCCTAAAGAAGGCTGCAGGGCTTCAAAATTTTGTTTCATTCTGAATCAAATAAAAGTGACTGTCAATTTTATTTTTATTTTTTTCACCAAGGGAAATATTTAAACACTAAAGTAAAATTGTTTCTTTTGGGCTTAAAAAATTAGGCTTCATTTTGCTTTTATGTAAAATAATAACGCAACACAAAAGCTGTACCAAAAAGGGAAGAACAGGATATTTCAACATATTTTGCAAATGTTTAAATGAAAGCCATACATACCAGTAAAATATTCGGTTTTGTCAAACCAGTATTTTCCACCTGAAAGAAAAAAAAATCCATCTAAAATATCCCTGCCTTGTCTTTCCAATACATCCAACTACTAGTCAACCAATAAAAATTATGTATCTGTCATGCTTCTCTTTCGATTTCCTTTCTGGAAGAAAGAAGGACATCTGGTGATTTATGGAGGCCTGCGAAGACCAATAGGTTTTTTTTCCAGTGGATACCTGCCTGAAGATTTTTCATTTCTGTGTCATACCAGGATTTAGACTTCAGGGACAAAACGGAAAGTTGGTGGGAGAGTGAGCAGTAAGGAACCAGAGAACAGCCATGCTGGATGGTTGCAGATGAGCAAAGGTTGTCTCATTATTTAAAACCAAGCCAAGCTAAAAATCAGATATCTGTATAGCATCATTTTTTGTCATCATTTGCTTATCAATATGTCGTGGGGCATAGAGGCCAGGTGTTCACTGCACTCACACTTGAAAGAAGAAACACCGTAGGCAGTACACAAGTAAAATCCTACATCATTCAAGAAAGCAAATATTTCTCTTTCCCTTTGTGGGTCATTTGTCCTCTCCTTGGTGGTCTCTTCAGGTCAGCAAAGTAGAATAATCTACGTGACCGAGCATTTATGAAACTCTAATAACTTGCTCAGGCCAGAAAATGAGCTTGTGCACTGTTTGATAATCCAGCAATTACTATTAATCCTGCTTGTTTCCTTTGGGAAGAAACAATGATTACAGGAAAGTCACACCACACTGCATTAACAGACCATTCAAAATGCTTTTATAAAGTGGATAATATTTTACAAATAGTTCTGTAAATATATCGCTGGGCAAGGAGATTCAAATCAAGCCTTAAATTAGAGAACACCTCCCTTGATGAAAAAAGTATGTTCCTGAGAACAGCTGGAGCCATTTGCTGAGATAAATCAGATGCTACTCTCAACTTTTATGGGTTGCTAAACCCTAGAAATATATGGTATGTCTAGGATCTGTTGGCTGCATTCTTGTGCTATGAACACAGATACTCTAGTTCCCTAACAAAGAAAAACGATGGGCCCAGCAGGCAATGGCAAAGCCATATCTTGTCTTCTCATTCTTACTGATTAGAGCTGAGAGAAAACTGCTCTGGTGAAACCTCTGGAGCTGTCTTTTCCCATATTAGGCGTGAGCTGAAAACAGTCTGGGTCTCCAGCTGCTATTACCTCCAGGAAAGAAAGTGAAGGAAATATCACTGAGAAGGCTCACTAGCTGTTACAGAGACCCTGGAAAGAAAAATGGATTTTTAGAAATGCTGTTTCAAGAGACAGTCTTAGGGACCACTAAGTCCCTTATGTTTTCTACATCTCCAAGTTTATGATAAATACATCTTCTTTTCTGGACACTTCCAACTTACCTAAAGGAAAAAAATTACATAATTTATATTAAAGATGATGAATGGGTGCTGTAGGTAGGATGAGGATAATGTAAGCAAAAAATACAGGGATAAATTAACAAATACAGAAGGGAGGTATGAAAATACATATGAGGCATCAGAAAAGGAAAACAACATGCTGCTTTGCAGTGCAAGTTCAGAGGTCAGAGCAAGGTCCACTTCCAAGTGTTGCCAGAAAAGATGGGATCACAGAATTCCTGAGATGGAAGGGACCCACAAGGCTCTTCATTCCAACTCTTAAGTGAATGGCTCATATAGGGATTGAGGCCACAATCTTGGTGTTATTAGCAGCAGGCACTGACTAGCTGAGCTAATCTCAGGATGTGAATCATCTGCCCAGTTCACATCATGTTTCACTTTCCCAAAGCTTGTGTTTCTTGGATGTGGTGGCTGCAAAGGTAGGGGCAGGCTTGTTATACTCCAGAGACTTCACTGCCAGTGAGAGGCACAGTGTTTTCTCATGGAGATCTTGCATTTTCATCTTCTATTGTTCTGCTTAGTCTGTGTTACTATTCATGTTACAGTTGTTCTTCTGCTAATCCGTAAACTGCTTTGAAATTCTCCCAGCTGAGTTATCAGCCAAAATTCAAAGTGTTGCTTTTGTTGGCAGCTAAGAGAGACATCACAACATTGCATTATACAGAAGCATTTAGTCTTCTATTCTCAATCCCTCATTTTATTCACCTCTCATTTCTTTGGCCTGCATAAAAAGCAATGTCAAATACTTTATTAGCACTCATGGGGCAAATATTTCCACTGTAAGGTATCTGGGAGATACTCTGTTCAATTTGTGATTTCACTTCTGAATTTTCAGCTGAATTCTCTTAACAATTCCTCTAACTTTGCCTCAGGAGGAAGGGAATTATTCTAAATTGTTCTCAAAAGCCATTTTAGCCAGTTGAACTATTATGCATATTTAAAAAGAAAGCCATTTCTTCCTTCCCTTCCCATTTTGTTTCAGCAGTGACAATGATGTAGGTTTTTGCTATGTGGAATTATCCAGTTTCCTAGTGACTGATATAATGGAAGGTACCACAGATGTGCTCCAACACACCTGCAGTGACAACATGCCTTTCTCCATTTTTGTGCCAAAGACAGAAAAATCACTCTTTAAACTTATGTTTTGGTGTGGTTTAGGGATGGTTTTAAAAGCAGTGTCAATTAAGTTAGACAAAAATCCCTCAGTTATAGAAAGGAGCTCTCTATTTGGTAGCCTGGATTGAAATCGTTAGAATAATTAAGGTTTTCAGGGAACCTCCTAGTGCTAATGGCATCATGCAGGGTAAATGTGGACCTGCCTGTTCCTGTGCAGGTCAAGAAACAGGATAGAATACATACAGGGAACAGCATAAAGAAGATACATGCATACATCTCTATTCATATAATTTATTTCTTCCACCCACTTGACCCCACTTTCACAAACCAACACAGATGTATATTCTTCCACCCCTTTTTACATCTTGCACACTGACTTATGCTGATAACTAAGAAAAGCAAACATTTTGAAAGGTCAGAGAAGCGGTGGTATTCTTCCACCTACTGGAACAAAGAAACTTAGGAAACACTACAATGATCAACACTAACAAAGAGTACTAAAAATAGACTGCATGCTCCAGGGAAAGATCAGGGCAAGGGCTGTGCTTTGAAGTGTGTATGGAAGAGAAGAAGAAGAGCATTTTGTTGTGATCATTACAGAAAATGTATTTTTTCCAAACTCTCAGAAACCAGGAAAGGGAAGATCTCCCTATCTTTCCCACAGTTTCTCCTTCCAGACTGGAAAAAAAGCAACATTTGACACGTCTCTGAGGACAAGCTGTGTGCAGTTGTTCTCACAGGGTACAGCAACACACCAAAAAGCCTGAAGCAGATGGCAGGCACGTGGGTGGGGAGTGGATTGCTGAGATTCCAGGAGTAACAAAGGGAGACTCACTGGTCATTAGAAGAACTGGAAATGTGCACAGCCATGGCTTCATGTGTGTTTAGCCACCCTTTGCTGCACAAGCATATGAGACATGAATGCTCTGGAGGGGTATCAGCTGGTGGGAGGAATGTGGTGGGACAGTAATACTCTGAGATGATTAATAGATGCATGATGAGAGTTGCCATTTATACTTCTTTTTCTTCTCTGTGTTATGAATCATCTGATGCACCAGAAATTCAGAACAGATTGCAGCAGAGTATGAAGTGCTCATGCCTGGGTACTACTCAGGTAGTGTGGTGAGCCCTGCAGACTTGTTCTCTTCTTTCACTGAGTAAAACAGACAAAGTGTGTCACTGCTTCTCTCTGGCCAGCTCATGCAGGTTTTTGGAATTTGGGTTGTGGCAGCAAGAGGTTGATGCATATCCAAGTCTTGATTCAACCACAGGTCTAGAAGTGGCAAGAAGGGACATGCACAAAACAAGAAGCTGGGAAATACCCCTGGGTCCCCCAGTAAAGGCACAAATCTGAAACAGAAATTAGTAGATGGATTGATTAACCAGTAATTCAGCCAGTCTTTGAAAAACCACTGTTCTCATGAGTCTACATTTCCACCACTACCTTCATCAGAAACATGTAGCACAGAGCAGCTTGGGATGCTTTAAGGAGCCTGGCAGAAAAAGATGCATTTGGGGCAAAAGGATGGCCTTCATCATGTCTAGCAAAAGGGACAGGAATCACATTACTGTCATTTTCTACATTCTCATTGTCAAGATATTTGTGTATGTGCATAAAAACAGAGGCATCACATAGAGATCAGGAATTGTATTAGATCTGGTGGAAAAACTAGTCAGGAGATGGAACTGAGAACCTAATCCTATTTTATATCCTCTTTTTTTCCATCCTCAATGTCTGAAGTGTCTCATGGAGAGTCCTAGGCAGTGTCAATGTCATCCTCTGTCACCAGAGCCAGCAGGACGTACTTACACATAAAGACCCAACGACTGGGATCACAACTCTGCATGCAATATTCAGTGTCATGTGCACACACCCATGCTCAGACACCTGCCCCTGAAAATAACACTCAAAATGAAGAAGGAGATTAATCCAAGCACGTGCCAGCTCACAGTGACATGAGGCCACTCATGGCAGGACCTGCACTGCGAGGCACTGGCTATTTGGAATTGTGGGCTCCAGTGGGGCTACCCTTACAGTGGAGCCCAGAGTCTTGTTCTGTAACATGAAATATCCTTTTATTTATTCACTTGCAGCACTTTTGCTATAGAAACTCCCACTTAATACTGTAGATTTCTAACACCCAGAATGTGTCAATAATTATTTGAGGAAGGCATCTGAGTCCCCACAGGCACACTGCTTCTGAAGGTGCTATTTCAGAAGATTCAGGGATATGTACAATATGCAGAATATTATTCCAGGAGTGTCAACAGCACAGGGGCCAAAAGGTCTCCTGAAACCACTTAGAAGAAAACAAAGGCAATCACTCATTTTTTTTCTTAGTACTCATACCTGGGTTATGTAACTTGTCCTGGTCACTATTATTTTTGTCATCCTATCTCTGTAGCAGATGGTTCATCTTGTGTTAATTTGATTCATAAGATTTCTGGGATAGAGAATGTATCTCGCTGTGCTTGCAGTGTGTGCATTTGGCATTTTCTGACTTCATGTGCTTGACTATGCCACCTAAATAAATACAGGGTTTGTACTGTGGTATTTGTAATATATTTGTATTGCTATATTTACATGAATAATGTATCATTAAACATTGCAATAAAGTAATTTGAAATGAAAAATTAAGAGAGGTGGATATGAAAAAATTATAATGCTGTAAAATTGTAGAAAATTGCAATGCATTCACAAGATAACTGAGTTAGTTGTTGCAGGGGTAGCTACACACAACTTTTAATTTTCAAGTGTCTGACCTTGCAACTTGAAAATTGTTTCTTAATATAAATTTTTTTGCTGTTTTTTTTAATGGAATTCCCCATTTTTCCCCTACAGTGGAAGATGATGAAGAACAAATTATATGTAACTGTAACAACCTGCTGCCATTGTGAGAAGGACTTGAATCCCAGGCACAGATGCAAAGGATGGGACTCAGCTCCAGAACCAGATCCCTAAGTTTGGGTGCTGCTGAAATATCTGTCTACACATGAACCACTTGCCTCAGTGGGGTCTACAGGGCTTCCCCAAAATGGGATGTCTCGTGCATTCACAGCTCTCCAGGTCCTACTAAATGGCTCTCCAATGACAGCAATAGGAGCCGAGGCACCAACTCCATCTGCAGGTACCCATACTGCAGACAGCTATCTGTAGGTGTCTGAAAATGAGCATGAACAGGAGCATCTGAATGTGTTCTCTAATCATGGACTTCTGGTGTTGCATTAAATATTCTGGGGAATCCCATTTACTTCCCAGCTACCTCCCCAGAAGACTGAGGGTCTCCTGCTTTTTCTTCAGCCCCACAGAAATCTGCAGGAGAGGAAAGGGTGTCTGAAACAGCACGAGACAGTTATGTTTGGACAATTGAACTGAGCCCCTCCAGGCTGGGGAATGGATATATCCAGGACTGCCATGCTCAGAGTTCTCCTTACTTATTTTCTGGATGTAGGAGGTCCCTGCAGCATGTGTGGGGAGTGAGGAGCTGAAGGGAGGAGGGAGAATATTGGTGTTTAACATGGTGTCCCAGAAGAGCAGGTGCTCTGCTGCTCTGTACGGGGCTCAGGATAATGTATGATTGCACAGGGAGAGGGAAGGCCCCTGGCTTGCTTATCTTCTCATCACTGATTGCTTCATCAGAGACAGTGAGGCATCCCAAGAGGAGTAAGATAAGCGGTTTTGTTACAGCCACAGCCCATCCTCAGAAAGCTGATGCTGGCAAGGAAGCAAATTTTTCCCAAAGATTAAAATTAAGGATGATTTTTTTGGGACAATATACTTTTTCACAGAAACCTAATGAGAATTCCCCTCTTCCAGGCAGAAGGCTTTGCTGCTGCAGAAAATCCAGTTCCCCCCACCACACAGCAAAACACTGAATACATGAAAATTTCTGGTGAAATGCCATGACGGTCATTTGTAATGGAAAGCATTAAGCAATGTAAAATGACAGGACCCTTATCCACTCCTCTTGAAGTAATCAGAAAGAGGTATAGGCTTTTAAGAGAGGATAATGAGGATAGAGTTGCTTATCACAGACAGGATGCTGTTTACATGGGTGCCTGACAGGCCAATCATCTTGGAACTGGTGAGTATTGACGTGCCAAGTCCCTGCATTGCCTTCTGTGATGCTCACCGAGTCTGGAATGAAAATCAGCTGCTCTGATGGAAACCACAACTCTGTGAACTCTTTTCAGAAGACACTAATGAGATTTTGCTTTGAAATTATCATTACGAAATGGAAAGCCCAAAGAGCATAGAGAGGCAATTGTTCTCTCTCAAAATTATAACCACATCTGCATAAACCAGAAGTCCAGATTTACTGAGGGGAAAAAAATGCATCAAAAATTAATTTAAATGGGGTACCACCTGACTTGGTAAAAATCTGGTCCTGCGCTAGATTAGAATGTGCCAGGTTTGTGTATGAACATCCCTTCTCAGTCATGCTACAGGCATGTCTATGGCATCACACAGTTTGATGTTCTGCCACATCTTCTCAGCTGATGAACACCTGGTGCCATGTTCCCAAAATGTGTACAGCTGACAGGTGGTCATTTCCATGACTGTGTCACCCAGAAACACATCCTGACACAGATCCTTGCTTGTATCCTGTTTCACTGCAGATGACATGGTCACCTAGTTATGTTCAGTCTGGAGATGTGACTTCAGTGGGATGTTGCACCCTCCCTATTGATGACATCCTCAGCCAGAAGTCACCACAGCAGCTGAAAGCCTCTGTGGCTTTTTCCGAAAGGGGATGTTAGAACGTGGGTTTTGCTTTCTCCCAGGGTACCAGGACTTCATTCTAGTTTCCTGCAATCAGAGGTTTTGTGTTTTCTAAGCTGCTTCCAAACCCCTGTGTTAAGAGCTACCAATGATAGCTTTTGGTACTGTCATTTCTGAGCATTTGCATCGACAGCTGTCCAGGAGCTGGAACAGACTCATGGCTCTGCCGTGGTGGTGCCAGAGCAGCCTGAGTCAGAGGGCACACCTTCCAAGCTCCCTCAGCAGGCCAGGTATGGATGGCTTTATTTTTTTCCATGTGTAGCCTGTACATGCTCAGGGCTGGAAAGCAATTCAGAGGTGTTGGGAAGTAGGCTGGACAATTCGCTCCAGCTGGAATGACCTGTGAATCTGTCTCCTTATGATGCTCAGCTCAAGCTGGGGCTGAGGACAAACAGTGAATGAGGCTACTCAGGCACCAGCAGGAGGACTGGTATCTATGCTTGCATTAACTTCTCCTGTGAGCTTTTTACTTCAGGCTCAGCCAATGTCCAACAGTCCTAAAAGACTGTGAGTTCAGGCTTTTCTAGAGTCTCATTTGAGACCACATTACCCTTTTTGATGGACATTTTTCTGGTCTATATCCTGAAGCAATAGCCACTACACATTTCTGCCTGTGTTGTAATTAATGTCTGACCCATCAGGAAGTCCCTGGGAAAGTCCCTCGTATTGTCTCCCTTTCTATTTCTTAGCTGCCAAGTTTCAAACTTTGGAAGACGAGCCTATGTTATAATGGAGCAACTTGTTATACTGCCTATTAGTGAAAGGCCACTGTGAACTCTGCAGAAAAATACTGGAGTGCTACAAGAAATTCGATCATCTTAGTCATAAAATATGAGGGGGCTAAACATTCACAGTTCTTTGTTTAAATATTCTGTTTTCAGCAGAGCACAGAGCTGCCCATAGTGTGCTATTAAAATACAGTTAGGCAGAATATTATATCCTGATGGAAAACCATAACAGCAATAGCAGAAGAGCTGTGGCATGGAACCAAATCAAGCCATGTATTTTGTAACAGCTCAAATGCATCCTGACTCTAACTGATTACTACATTACTGCTGTAGCTGCTGCATGGACATGCTGGGAATATACAAAGAGTCATTCTGACTGTTACTCAACCCCTTTTCTCCATGGAATGACAATTTCCCATTTTTCAGTCTCCAGTACACCTTCCTTTCTGTTCCGATGTGCTTAATTATTCAGGTACATTTAACTATTTGTCCTACTGTAGCACGATTCATACCTCAGGACTCAACATAATAACTGTCATACCAAGAAAAAGGTGTTATTGAAGACATCCTTTTCTGAACAGATTATCTCTTCCTTTTCTAGTGGAAAACCATTTTGCTCAGTTTTATCTTTCCAGGAAGACAGAAGCTTTGCTTTTTCAAAGTATTGTTTCTTTTCTGTAGCTACTGGGTGAAGTGCACAGCTATTACTGTCTCCTGTTTTCTTCCTGCCTTTTCTGTGCATTTCTCTTTATAGCATAGACTCACACTGTCTGCAATCAGTTGTCCATGATTTTACCCCAAAATTGGCATTATTCATCCGATATGAGGGTCTCACACCTTCCATCCCATGGTAGCACATGTGGACATGCAGTATTATATAAAAGGTTTCGTGGTTTGGGGTTCCATTCATAGCTGCTTCCATGGGTTTCTGAACTCCACCTTTCCTTGGGTGTAGGGCTGCCCCTCTCTGTTGCTGTCCCTGTCCCTGCTGCTGAATCCAACCTGTTCCAGTGACAGTTTGCACAAGCACATCCATATTTTTATTACGTGAGAAATCACCTCCCATTCAATTGGGCCCCTTTTGAGTCTTAATCTCCCTTAACACAGGAGAGAGCTCACGTCACTCCACAGAGGCTCCATTTCAATGTCCCTTTGAATCTAGGAGGGCCTCAGTGAACCCACTAACCTTTCCCAGAAAAAGCCTCACATGAAGTATTTCACATCAGTATGACCTGTCTGTTTACAGGCTTTTCTGTTCCCCAGCCTTGCCATTCTCAGCCTGCTCAGAACAACCCCTCAGTGGAGAGAAATCACCCCTTTCCAGGTACTTTGGCTTTTCTCAGACAAAAAAAAATATTGTACAGCTTATTTTCTTTTTCCCCAGAAAAATAAATTACTTTTGGCTTTGTGCATGAATCAAGACAAGGGTGGAGGGATGGCCATTTATCTCGGTCTGTCTCTCTGACCTCTTCCTCAGGGACTAGGCCAGAGGAACAGGTTGATGGCTCTGTATTGCTTCCTAACTTACCACATCTATGATTTTTTCCTACAGTTCCTCTGGAAAAAGATTCTGCCCGAGGCACTGTCTATAGAACCCTGAATCATGCCTTACCTGAGGCAGGGGCGTCTCAAGGGCAACAGTTAGGTTAGGAGACTGTCTGAGAAGACTCCTGGTCCTCTCTCCACTGCAGTATAACACATTGGTCTCCTTTTCCCTAAGTTCATTTGCAGCAGTTGTGCTATTTGTCTGCCAGAGGACGGTCACTTCATCTTTCAGATTTTAGCTGGTACTTCCTGAATGGAGTTATTGGCAGTGCACAGATTTGAAAACTTGAGAAATTATGGACATTTCTTGAGTTAGTGCATTTTGACTCACCAAAACTGTCTGTAGAAGAGAAATATCCAGTAGAGAAATTTATTACAACCTTTTGCTGTCTAAACATTGATCCCATCTGCTCATAAAGACAAGCAGCTGACCATGCAACTCTCATCTATTCCCTTAAATCCTCACTATGGCTTTTGGAGTATGACTTTTTTTCCCCTTTTAGCTGGCTACAAATGTAAGGACCCTCTTCTCTCTGACTGCTGTAGACATAGGGAAGGAGGTCCTTCTAAACTCTCCACAGAGTAAGTGCTGCTCTCCTCTAGACCATGGAAACAACCCAGCATATATCAGACAGAAGAGGCATGATAGTGACAATAATCTGCTCAATAAGGAAATACAGTTCCCTCAGTGGTGCCCCCAAGGTCCCCCCAGCACAGACACTGCTTTTTCTCAATGTTCCTGAGAAGCAGGTCAGCACAAAATGGGAGAAGTGAAGCTCTCTGCCCGTTTCCACCCATGCACACACACACTCACTCGATGTCATGAATCAGTCTACACAGCGAGAGATCAAGCAACATCCATTCAGCCCAACCATGACTGACACACATGACAACAGAGAACTCTTCTATCTGAGCCCTGCATGAAGAGTTCAGCCAAACCCTCTATGATTTTCAGTCATAAATCATTGAAAAAAGAGAATTTATTCTCCTTATTGTAAAAAGTGAAAAGAAACAAAGAGATTGACATGAGATTAGAAGACAGAAATGAAACGAGTTTTGAAAGTAAGACTGGGGACGGGTTAATCTTAAGACCAAGTTGTTTCCAGATAGGCAGAACCTCCAAGTAGGTTTAAAGTAGTGATTGGTGGGAAAACCACGCCATGCAATACAAAGAAAGGAAGGGAGGCAACAGGAAGAAAGAAGGTGCAATTATTTCTCTGGTTTCTAGGCATCTAGAGAGCCTCATATTTCTGCAACAGCCAGCTTCAAGGCATATATACCTTTTGCCATTAACACAGACTTCTGCAGACTGAAAGAAATAGGTATGTTTTCTATACAGACTAGAAACAAGAGTTAAAAATAGTCCACAGAGTCAAATAGTTCTAAATATTCAATAGTTAAATTACCCTTAGTACTTGCACAGTAATACATTCATTTCAGAGCAGTGCCTGAACAGTAATTAATAGTCATCATAACAGCTGAAAGAGTATATAAATATTATCCCTGGTTTATAAATATGAGAAAAAGGAGAGGCCCTGAGGAATCAAGGCTCCTGAGGGGTTATTAGGAGAGGTAAGATGAGAAAGTGGGTATCTGTGGACCTCAGATCCTCTGGTCAGAAAAATGGGTTGTTCTTCACACCACTGGAAGGTGAACACAGACTGCCACTGGTGGGGAATGGGGGAATATTGCACATATTGCTTTGTATGGCTGCAGGAGTGGTGGGCAACGACACAGTGGATTGTTTGCCTCCTAGTCCCAGGTTTAGGTAACAACATCCCCATGCATCACTCTTCTGCAAAGGAATTATGGTTCAGTTACCAGCTGCTCAGGGTAGGACTGGAATCAATTAACTCTACATTAAAACTTTTTTTAGAAAAAAAGAGATCTATGTTAAACATTAATACTGGGAAATAATTTAACTATTATGCAAGAGCAGAATTCACTGTAAAAGGACTTTATACACATGGGCAAGTTTGTGAACACAAAGTAAAATCCATGCCCCACTGGAGTCGGTAGGATCCAGATTTTATCTGCTTGGTTTTAATGAATTTAGTAATTTGTTCACAGATTGTGTCTGTAGAGGACACCATATGGTTCACCACTCTCCCTATTGAAACATAGGGACAAGGAAAATGATGGAGGACTTCTATTTCCAAGGATAGGTTAGTAATAGTATAATACTTCCATCATCCTGCGAAGAGGTGACATGACTGCCTCACTAGCCATCCATGCTAATCCACACATTTCTTCTCCAGCACTGTTCTCAGAACTGTTATGGCAGAATTTATACTCTGCCAGAGTCACTCCTCTGTGAATAAAAAATGGTTATACAAGCAGACAGCACAGCAGATACATGTAACTGTGTGCTCCTCTTCATGTGCACTCCCAGTATTTTGTTTTCAAAGGCTGGCTATGGGGCATCTCTGCCAGATTTCTGCTCTCACATGAACATGCTGGTGGCTGCAACCACCAAAGCAGAGCGCTGTGCAGGCAGAGCCTGGCCATAATTACGCTTTCTAATTTTAAAACCACACTACATTATCACAAGTCGAATTCTGTAGGGCATTGAAATTGATCTCTGCAGTAAAACTGCACCCACGGATGCTGCCCATATGATATGACCCTGTTTAAAACTGAAGCACCACAGAAAAGACAAACTGTTGTGATTGCTTTTATTCCAGTCTCTATAACAGATATTTTCCAGCTTGGTGTTAGGAGGGAAAAGAAGTACAATCATTGATTGTTTTAGCTGTGTCAGCAGAAGCCTCTGGTGCAGATCCAGTTGTACTGGCAAGAGTTCATATTTGCTGGGATGGTTTGGCTTTCTCATAAAATATAGTTTTGTTTTCTTTAGGAGCAAAGAGTAGAAATGGTGATACAGCTACACACTCAAGAGCAAAGTGTGTTGTTCAAATGAATGTACATTTATTACTATGTAAGTAGAGTCCTTCTAGGACCAGCACAGCTCCTGACTGCCACACATGAGCTTTGAGAAACTTGAGCAACTGCTTTAATACGTGACCAGATCCAGCTATCAGTCACTTCCAGTTGCAAAGGTTAGCAATCTGAGGTAAAGGAAATGTTACCTCTTCTTTCATTGCTACAATCATGGTCCACAGCATTAGCTGAATACCTTAATGTGTGGGACTGTGAATGGGAGCAGATGCAGTGGGGTGAATGTCTCCTTCTGCTGACTCCTAAAAGGTTGGAACTTTGAACAGAGGGACAGAGAGGCAGCTGGAGGCAATAACATCTTAAGCTGCTACAGCAAGGGTTACTGTCTGACAAATCCTTTTATAATGAATTTGTGTAAATTGGATAGAGAAATATAGATCCTGATACCATCTGCTGAAGCACCAAGAAGCAGGAGGAATACGTGTAAAATTTCCTTTGTGTGCTAGCATTGCCCCAGGATTTACGTGTCTGAAACCAAGACTCAGCCTTAGTAGTTTCCCTTTTGTGCTTTCCCTTTTGGGTCAGTCTGTAGCAAGAGAGGGGTGATGTTTTCTCAAGCTTTCCTGTGCTTGCTGTTAAGGAGATCTGCAGACTGGGGCTTTTCTGGTGCTTGCCTGTGTGAGCAGGGTACAGGATCAGATCAACTCCATGACCTGTTCTGACAGACACCTAAACGTGCAAAGAACCTCTGTGCTTACCCTGACCCGTATCTGCTTGGAAGGTGAGAGTGATGGAGCCAAAAGCAAAAGAAGCAAGAGCAAAATGCTCCAGTTATAGCCTTCCAGAAGGGGCATCAATTCCTTGACACAAAACACCTCAGCTTCTACTTGGTGACTCCTTTTGTTATTACTGACATACCACAAGGAGCAGAGCCTCCTTCTGCTTCCTAGATGAGACTCAGACTCTCTTGTTAGTTTTCTTGCTGAACCCCATGAGGTTTGAGAGCTAAACCCCATTAATAACTGCAGAGTTCCCCTGTCAAAAGGAAGGATGGGGGGTTTCTCACACTCTCTCCTTGGCTCCCCTCCATGCTGAGGTTGGCATACTTTCATATCAGACAAAACCAGATCTTCTCAGGCAGAGGAAAGCACAGTGACAAAGCTGTTCACATTCAAGGCACATTTTCCACTCCCTAGACTTATTATACAGTGAGATAGAAGATGAAGAAAAAGACACGATAATGCCACTGCCTTTCCTTTAAAAAGCTGCTGATCCTCCTCAGAAAAGCAGTACCTCTGGTGGAATGAGTCATCCAGCATTTCCTACTCATTTCTTAAATTATCAATGGAGAGACAGATATATGCTCAATCAAAGATGCTGAATTCGTATCTGGAAGCTTCTAGGGATGCCTTCTGCCCCCCCTCCCCCCCCCCTTAATGGTAGAGAGAATTTGCTTTAAGAAGTCTGGAATAAAAGTTTCTATGTCATGAACTAGAGCTCTGAGAAGTAGGCAGGTGCTGACCTAAATTAGATCATAGAGTCGCATAATATTCTGAGTTGGACGGGACCCACAAGGATTATAAAAATCCAGCTCATATCCCTGCACAGGACAGTCCCAAGGATAACACCCTGTGCCTAAGGGCATTGTTCAAAAGCTTCTTGAACTCTGTCAACCTAGGTGCTGTGATCACTTCCCTGGGGATCCTCTTCCAGCACACAACCATCATCTGAGTGAAGAACCTATTACCTTTGGGTGCTTGCTTATGCTTGAACAGCACTAACTCAGGAAGACACACTGTAAGAGTACATCTATGGTGCTCCAGCTGCTGACTGGACTTCAGCTCAGGAGATGAGTCCACAGCCAGACTCAAGTAAAACCTCTGAATTTCATGTAGTAAGGATGAGGGATCCTTCTATCAGAAGACCACCCCTCTATCTCCAAGTTCTGTTTCTACTTCTCCTCCTCATGAGCTGATGTGAACACAGCCTAGGTCAGCAGACCTGCAGCTGCTGTGGCATTTACCAGGCAGCACACTGCCTTCCCTTGTGGCTTATCCTGCTGCTTTTCTCCCCCCTCTTTTACCACTGTTTTTTTCCTGCTCACTCTTCTCTCTTGCTCCCACTCAGCAAGCTGCTTGTCTTCCAAGGATAGCTTTGCCCTCAAGGTCAGAGCTGCTGCTCACAGCTGCTTTATTTCTTATTAGTGTTTGAGGAGTTCCCTCCCTGCCTCCTAGGTCTGCCTACAATGGCTGCAATGACATATCTATAAAATATCTGCACCTCCAGTCTAATGACACAAGCTAGATTTCAAGGCTATTGAACTAACAGGGTATCTTAGCAACAAATATTTATTTTAATAACAGCATTTCCAGCCATGTTAAACAAGCACCTATTTCAACAGTCAGAATGTCCTAGAACATTTTATTTTGTATTGTACCACAACCCATTTTCTGTTGGCTCATCCCCACTTTAAAGAGTTACTAAAGTCAATACCATTGTCCCAGAAAGGTTGTCTTCAGTGTCCTCCCAATGTTTTAGAACACCAGAAAAGAAGCAGGTCACCACACTCCTGGTAGCCACCGACACAGCTTTATCTGCTAGAAATTTCTGCTTGTTGCTTACGGAGATCTGCTCCAAGGAGTGTTGTTGAACTGATTTCTTCCATTGTCTGTTTGCTGCATATCCAAAGACTGCAATACCCCAGCTACTCCCCCAGCAATAAAAACCAGGCTGATGCCTGATCTTGTCACAGTCCATCCTTGACTGACATCCTCTCTGTAGAGCTGTCAGGCAGCAACAAGTGACATATCAGCTAACTTTCCAGCTATCCCTTGCTCATGCTGCTCACACAATTTGCAATGAGGTTTACCAGCCATTTCCTCTGGCCCTTATTAGGGTTCTGGGACGGATTTTTCTTTAACAGAAATATCCTCTTGAAAATTAGCTGTAGTGGAAACATTCACCCATCAGAAATAATTGATAACATAACCACCTATCTTTGCTGTTTTATTGTCATTGTAAATTTTGCAATTACTTTTTTCTCTCCCCCACTAGCTAAACCAAGAGACTGACTGTGACATCAAACCATAATTTGAATGGTCACCGTTATAAATTTATGAAAGCAAGTAATAGTTTGTCTTATGGAATAAAATAACACAGCATGAAATTATAGTAGCTTATCTTCATATTCCTTGGGCAGCACAACGTTGCTTTCTGATGAGCTGAAAGCTCTTTCTTTTGATAAACCCTCTATCTGCCTTTGTACTCTCCTAGGGAGATATTTTAGTGAGAGAAACATCCAGAAACATTTTTCTCAGCATATCTCTACAGAGCATAAATCCATCCCTTCTTATTCCCAGCACTCACTGAGCTCTGTTTTGTTTCAGGAAGGGAATATTATGGTCGTCAGAAAGCACAGCCTCTCCTAGTGCACATTTTCCTGGGAACTGTTGAGCAACGTTCTCCAACTCTCCTCATTTCTCCCCATATTGCCTCCCATTAATTTATGTGTTGCCAGCAGTGAATCAAGTGGTGCCTGAGCAGTTCTGCTTCAGGGATTCAGCATGGTTCAGCCTGGGCCATTGTGCACTTGCCTGACCCCTGGGGATGGTCCAGCACAGGCCAAGGGGCACTTTTTCCCAGCTCCCAGGCACAGCTGGGGCTCCTCTCTGAATTGTTCCCTTGCCAGGTTGGCTTTAGTCTGATTATTTTCTCTCTTCCACCTGCCACCCTCCTCCCCCAGGTACAAATGAGTGTTTGTGTACAGCTCAGGGAGAAACACCTTTCACAGTTTCATAAAAATAAATGTCAGCCTGCCAATGAGTTAGTCAGGAAGTTCTGATGAGGACAAAAGCTGTTCTAGAGCTGCCATCAGGCAGTATTTAGAGATCCCACCTGTGTTAGAGGGTGGATTTGTTATCCCATAAAGTGTGTGGGCATGGGCAGGGGAATGGGTAAAGACACCCATCACTCTGAAACTGCCACAAGACTTTAAGAAGTGTTTTGGCAAGAATCACTGTTTACAGCTGGATAATTGAGCACAACTTTTGTTGAAAGAGGAATATCGCTCACCTCTCTCATTCTTGCATGGAAAGATTCTAAGTCCAAGTCAAACACATGGTGTGACCTGCGATGCTTCCCAGACAAGTGAAAGGAGTGTTTTGGGTAGGATGCCAGATAGCTTTGGTCTGAAAGCAAACAACTCTTCCTCTGATTCACTTAGCATAACTTCATTAGTGACAAGGACTGAAAGTGACAGCCTCATGATTTGCTTTGATTGCTCATTGTGTTAATTTGGTATGGAAGCACTTTGAAGCTATTAATCTATTGATTCATTTTTACTTGAGAACATAATTTGATTACTATATTTTTTGCATTTTATTAGCTTTGTAAATAAACTAAGTAGCATGCTTGCTTTCAATTTATGTTTGCTTTATTAGTCCTTTTGATAAATTCTATTTAAAAAGCTATAAATTCTATAAAAAAGCTTAGGTTAGACCATACCAAAGGCAAGCCTATCTAATATGGCAACTGCGAGCCTATCCATGTGGCTCTTCTCCCACACCATTTATACACAGCATATACAGCTGTACTCTGTGTCCAATAGCCCTTCTCGCTCCCCTATTCATAAAGCTACATCTGGCTACTCCAAATGCATCACAGTCCTATTTTCTGATGTGTGAGCCACAGTTTTTGCAGCTGCATTAATCAAATTTTGCCTGTGCCTCCCTGAGCCAGCCCCAAAACACACTCTGGTTTTTTTAGGTGGAGCTCTACTTTCCATTCACCCAGAGTAGCTGCACATACATACAGATGTACAGCCATATAAACCAGAGCAACCTGAATTTATAAAAGCAGGCGAGCTCTTGGGGTTTTTGCCTGTTTTTAGCACTGCTGCACAGCTTAAGGAGGAAAAATGGATGCAGGCTAGGCATTTAACTTCCTGCTCTCCAAACACAGAGAGATTTTCACCATTGCCAAGATGTTAATTTCCAATCTCTGATTGTAAAAGAATCTGACACCAGTTGTAAGGCAACACCCCTTGCTTTTCATGCATGTCAAAAGAGGAGATGCCATGTAAACTATAGTGTTGAGAGCTGCTCCATAAAGTGGCCTAAATTTAGGTTTTGTTATTTACAGCTAGAGCAGCAATGCATTTCAAGGAACTGGTTGGATTGTAGCTAGGAAAATGAAGATGAAAGATCTGACCTTTACAAATGTGACCTCTTTGCCTAATGAAAATATAGTAACCTCTTTTTCCTTGCTCATATGAAGGCTGACCTTCACCCTCCAGGCTTTGCAGCATCGTCACCTTCAGTTTTACACAGGAGAATGAAACATCTCTCTGCAGACTATCAGTATTTTTTGATCATAGACACTAACAGTGAGTCATCAATTAGATAATGAGTTTTTTATATAGCTGGAGACTAGCTGAGAAAATGATGAAGAAATGTCTCCTCAAATTTTTTTGCCTAAACAGACAGAGATTCTGCTCAGCCAGGCTTAAATCCCTTTGTATTTCAGCAAACATTTGAATTGCCACTCTTTGTTCACAGAGATATTTGGAGAAGGAGCACTTATCAGTGCATGTACACAGACAAATCCACCCTTCAGAAATTGGTACCCACGTAGTTGAACTCTCACTGTGTGGGCAGGGGGTATTTGGGAGGGTGCAAGGAAACACAGGGAGATCAGGGAACAAAGCAGCAACACTTTTAGCCCAGATCCCCATGACAGATGTCTGGCAGGTGAGGAAGAGGATGAATCCTTGAGATGTGATGAAGTCCTTGACCAGAGACGTGATGTTTTTGGTCCACCCCAAGAGCAAAGAAAAAGAGGCCTGAACAGGAGCTCGGCAGCTAAAGTCAAATTCCTAATGCACTGTGCTCCATTCTAGCTCTGACCTTAAAGATATCTGAAATGGACTTGTTTCGTAGGAAGAGGGAGACACTGATAATGTCTAGTACATGGTTCAAAATCTGACTCCTCTCTGAATGAAAAGGACAGCTACCAGCTCTGCTGTCCAGAGATAAGTGTGGTAAGAGAATTGGGTATCTTAGCAAGATTTCTGCTGGAGCTGAATTCAAACTGCAAACTAATACATCATTCACAAACTCTTCAATCCTTATTATCCTCTTTGCTATCTTGAATCAAAGTCCTCTGTCTTCTGGAGTTCAGTTCTTATTTTAGCTGAGACATTTTTCTGAAGAGCAACTCTCCAATTTAGGGCAGGCAATAAATTAATAAAGGATAGGTATAAATCATCACTCATGATTTGGAATAGCTCTGCAATAATTCGAGTCTATAAGGCTTAGCTAATGTTCCTAACATAATACTCTGCCATGAGATTTAATTTGCCTCATACAAGTTGTTTAGTAATCTAAGCATGGATGTAGAACCAACAAATATCCATTAAGATAAAATGGTGTGGATTTGCCCATTGCTAGATATCACGGCAACACTAAACAGGTGATTTTGGATAGATAGCTTCAGCTCTAAACTGTATTTAGTTACATGTTTGCTGTTCTCTTATTGTATTTGTTTTCCACTGAGCCATGTGCATCACGAACTCTCTCATGTGAGATTTCTGGGTACAAAAAACTAATTTACATTAAGGGGTTTTCTTAGTAATTTGCTAGGTTGCTCTCTTGACATAATGCCACACCTAGGACTCAGGCTTTTTCTGTGGATTTGAACCCCAGGAGTTTACGACTGATGTATAAAAAAAGATAGCACTGATGTCACAAAAACACAATAGGATATAACTACGATTACCATAAATCCAGTTATTTTAATTCAATTGTCTGTGGCGCTCCCAACATAACCCCATGCACTGTCCTTTGTGTGTGTTAGAAATGATACTGAACTTTTCATCAGGTAATAGCAATTAGCAGTACTATGGTTGGTGGTTACTTTAGGCAGCATTGCTTCTTCGGTAAGCTCTTAGTGTTCTCCTCAGCACTCATCATGGTGGACCTGAATTACTGTGACATCTGCCTTGGTCACAAGGTCCTTGACTTATAAAACTGGTTAAAACTGCCATAAAAAATATCTCTCAGTCAAAAGTAATGGGAATGCACCTAGTGGTTATAGAGAAAAATGTAAATGAAATTGAAAAGCAAAAGCCAAGAGGGGAGGGTAGTTAGCCTGGACCTGACACTTTCTGTGCCTGATCCGTGCTTTTCACTGCCACCTTTCTCCAAATAGGAAAGAGTGATACACTTGCTGTATCACCTGCCTGTTACCCAGGGAGATAAAATTCCTCAATAAAAAAATGAAATGCAAAGCTGTATGCTTTCAGAACTAAGCCTCATTTTTTAAATTCAAACTCCTCATATCTTCGGGCAAAATAGGATGCAGTATTTAATCTACAGATTTCCTATTTCTGTGTTTTGAATTAATATTAACCATGAACGATTCTACTTCTGGAAGAAAAGAATCAATACCAGTGTTGCAGAACACACTCTTGGATGTGTACAGGTTCCAGAAGAGACCATCAGCATTTTCCTTCCTTGTTTTACTGTGCCTAACTAAAGGAAACTCCCAAAAGCTCAGATAAGCCTGGCACCATGCAGCCCTAAATTTGCCTTATCATCTACCTTCCAGGCTTAATTTCTCTCTGTCCTCCCTCTACTGCACTTTAGGCTAAACAACTTCTTTTTAATAAGTGTTGATTACAAAATGCCCTGCTCCCATGCTGCTTAGATTGCATGAATACCCTACTGCTAGTCTGTTCCAAACTTGACCCTCATTCTGCATCCAAATTCAGTGATACAGCCATTCATCAGCTTGATTTTGGCAGTGTTATACATGCCCTCTGAAACATTATTTTTGGCAGGCTCTCAAAGCACGAGTGACTTTCAGCATACAAATCTCACTGACTTGCTGCATCGTCTCCTTCATGATCCTTGATCAGCAAGAGCTCAAGACCTTGGCTGAGTAGCATAAACCCCCAAATAGTAGGTTTGACAATCTAAGTCTGAATAACAATTAGTAGGTAACCTCAGTGGCAACAGTTGATACATGCTCTGTGACTGCTTTTCTGAAATTATGCTCAGGTGAGCTGGTCAGCAAGCAGAAGGTGGCCAAGAAGCACATGCACCTGGTCCCTAAATGAAGCAAATGCTTCTGTAAGTTGACTTATCCCACCAAGGACTGTCTGGTGAATGCAAAGAGTGGGGCTTTTTTTGGGTTAGAGAAGCAGTAGTGACGACCCTGTCATTCTGTAAGCTTTGGAAAATTTTAGAAGCATTTCTTTTCTTTTTGACTGTTTCCAGCCGAGCATTAGTTACCTCTGGGCTCCCAATGGGGAAATGGCAGCACAGAGCAGACCTGGGGCTGGCCCAGCCATTCAGATTTTCTATTTGGAGGACCAGTCCTCAGGCTTTTTCTAAGATTGCTGGATGTCACCTCTTTAAGTTCTCAAAGCCCCCAGAGAAAAGTACAAAGGTGCCCTGGGATCCTTCTATGCAATGTGTGAGTGTCCCTGCAGCAGTTCTTTGGGAAAGCAGTAGGAAGTATTTGACTGCTGCAGTGCTTTATATAACCCAGAAACTAAATATCTATATGCAAGGGCATCTGGCTCCCTGTCCCTGAAGAAACGTTGGGGGGATCTGCTCAAGTCCACTAAGGCACAACTGACAGCACTGCACCACAAACACCCCTACTCAGAAACCCCTGCAGAAAAAACCTGGAAGCGCTACCTGGCCATTGGCATCCTTCTCTGCTCCCTCAGAGGGAAACCTCGGGACCAGAAGTGATTCAGCAGAAGACGGTGCAGTGAGGAATTGATTTGCCTGGCAGAGACCCCATTGCAGGTCTCCTAATGCTGCTGTACGAGACCTCTTTCACTGAAAATGAGTAAAGCCAAAACCTTTGCCTCTCATGGAAGGGGGATACCAGACATGATGCCATTTAGCATTGTTTTCCATAGATAATATCCTAACCTAGCAAGGAGGAGTCAGCCTTCACAGAGTAACCCACACCTTTGTTCTTTCAGCCGTGCTAACTGGAGTCTTTGTATTCCCCAGTGGTCTGAGAGGTGAATCCAACCCTTGTCAGAGCAGGTCTTTGTGCCCTGCCAGTTTAATGAAAGAGGAGACAAACACTCGGACTACAAATATGATTCTTCACTGAGTTGTGCATTTCATGCCACTAAATAACTGTAGTAGAAGCTGTGGTTTAACCTATTTTGTGATGATGAGGGATCAGGCTCTGGAAAATGTATCCAGAAATTAAACAAGTGAAATAGAGCAAAGAGCTCTGACCTATCAAGGTAATTTATATCCTGTTAACCAGAAAAAAAAAAGCCTCCCAAAAAAAAACCCATCCCATCAAAACAAAAAAACCCAACATGCACAAGAGACATCTGGAAGTGAAAATTAACTAAAACCAGACTAATGACATAAACAAGAGAGAAATACAGCCTTCAGATCTGTGTTGCTTAGCCTGATGGATATCACAAACTAGATTGCTTGAGGTTTTTATTTTTAAAAGAACACAACAAATCAAGGAGGATATTTTCCATTTAAAGCTGTAACCTCTCAATTCAGAGATTTGTGAGGGCATAAAAGACACAAGCACAGAAGAAAAAAATCATCTGCCAACAGTTCTACGTGCATGTTGATTCCAGAACTAATTGGGTAACAATAACAATTATTTAAAAATCATTTTGGTTGCCAAAATTCCTAAGTAATATTATTTAAAGTCTGGTGTATGACCACCTGCAGATTGAACTGAATTAAAAAACCCCACATAGTAACACAAACACACATAAAAAGTCACGCACAACTATTTGGAAAAAATAGTTTTAATTTTAAAAATGCCTGCTAAGCAAGCAAATTCTCCCCCTGTAGCAATATCCTCTTATGCTGAGAGTATTTGCTCCTGGTAGGGAAGGAATTTTTGGGTTTGGTGCATTTTTTCTAAGTGTGTGAGGAAGGCTGTGCACGCTCCTAGCTGAAGAAAATCTGGGCATGGTTTACACCTCATCGCTGACCTTGAAACCATTTTACTATTTTCTTGCCTATCTAGCTATGAAATCTTCATCCAAACTGCAGTGGGATCTGCCATCTGTTTGATTCCCCTGCAGATCTGGGCAGAGCAGTTTTATGATCTGCTTCCACGCCTATAATAGAGAGTATTTTTTTAAAGGTGACAAATGTTACTGCTTAAAAAACTGGGGGAATGTTGGTTTATTTTTTGTCAATGTTAGGAAAAATATCTTTATGGAGATATATCTTTATTTGCTTATATTACCCCCAAAACCCATCAAAGCAAACATTTGCTAAAATAATGACAAGCTATGCAAAGCAGGAAAGATCAGGTTTTGAATTATATACCATTAGATCTTATCCACCAACGATACTGCCTGCCAAATTCAGAGTCCACAACATTTTTAAGCCCAGAAGTAATTTTCAAGTACCAGACTAGTTTCGAAATGCTGACAGATTAAAATGCTGTCTTGCTTTACTTAGAAGTTGACGCAATTTGACAGAAAGTAAGTAAATGTAGAACTTTGTATTTTATTTGGTACTACTTTACGGTCTACAGCAATGCTGTGAAGGTCAGTAATGCTACCCAGGCACTAAAAACCAAATCCTGCATCAAAACATGTTCCAGAAAGGTCTACCCAGTTCTTTTACTCTGGTGAAGTCTTTCCCTATGGTACTGCTTCTGTAGTGCACCCACTGTGTGACTATTATGTCCTGCTCCTGCACAGAAATATTACCATGTCAGTAATTCATGAATATTACAGAGGCCCTCACGGTGCTTCTGAAGTCACCAGAAGCACCAGGTGAAAAACAGTATGTAATTTAGTTTGGTTTTGTGTGACTTGTGCAATCCTTGTAGCTCCTTTACTTTACATACATTGTGCAACTGGCACATGACAACCTCCCTAAAGGTGATCTGTGGGATAAAAGATCCTGCACAGATCTGCAGGCTGGGCTGGTGCTCAGAGAGGGCTGTAAAAGGCAAGGTGGAAGGAAAACACTGTAATGGAAAAAGAGTCAAAGAGACTTCATTTTCTAAAGTCTGTAGATTCTCAGGCACCAAAGTGATGAATAAGAGACTTGCTGAGTCTTCTTCCATTCAAGGGACATTCAACACAAGGGTCACTGGGACACCTGCAGTGACTCCAAGGGATTGAAGGCACGCCTCATCCATGAGGCCAGTGTGATGGCAGGAAGACATGGGATGTTCTGGTACTGATCTGTGATTCTTGGGCACCAGGTCAGAAGGCCCAGGAGGAGCTGGACAGCATAGGGGGTTCTTCAGAGATCATTTCCACACTGTGTTGTAGTGCTGATTTTTAAGCAGCCCCTTTTTTGTGTTTTCTTTTGCCAAGGAGATTGAGTATTTAATATAAATGACTTTACATCATGAAAAAAATATTTCAAATGAGTCAATAAACCATTTATTTCAGTTCCTAATGCAGGTATATTTCTGATGGTTGTCCAGAAAAAGAAGAAATGTTAACAAATAGGTACAATTCAGGACAAACATGGAAATTATACATTTTAAAGACAATAAACTGATACAAAATTTTATCAGCCTTCATTATACATGTTTAAAAAGGAAAGCCTTAGTTGATTCCATGTTAATTAAAACTCTGCATATCTACAGTGTGAACCTGGATCCAGTAGACCCAGTGTGACAGAGCAGCAAAGCCAGTGACCTTTGTGCCTTTTACATCAGTGACACTGGGACCAGGCCTTGCATGCCCCGCTCTGTGTTGGGGACAGTGGCACACGTACAGGACCTGAACTCCTTGCCCTGATGCTTCTTGCTGATATTGCTGTTGGTTTCACCTGCACACTGGGCTGGGCAGGCAGCTTACAGAACAAGGGGTGAGGAGAGACTGTAAAGCAGAGAGGAGGGAAGTGATGATGTTCAAAAGCAGTAAGAGAGGGGAAGATGCCTGTAAGCAGAAGCCACCTTAGGGGCAGGATATCAGGAAGTGAAGAGGCACCCCCTGGTGTTACTCACCACTGTTCATAAGGAGAGGGGGGTAATCATGGGGCAAGATGTCCTGGTGCCTTCCCTGTGCACCTCCCTTGCCCTTCTGCTCTCCACTCCCTTTGCCTTCAGCTCGTCCTTTTGCTCCGGCTGCTCAAGCATATGGTGCTTTGTTTCCAGTGCCAGGGAGCACTTGTGAACAAGCTCCGTGTGCTTCCTGCATTCCTTGAGCTGAGTCCATCTCGGGTGGGTGGCCAGCCTGGAGCACAGGCATGGGCACGGGCTCGGCTGCCATGGAGCTGCAGAGTAGCTTAGGCAGAGAGCACGGGTAGAGTGCCCAGCTTAAAAGCTCAGAGAAGAGTGGACATTCCCATCAAGGCTTCTCACAGTGTTACCTCAAACGTTTGATTCCAGAAGTGACACTTGCAATCCTTACCTAAATTGGTCCTGAGACCAAGTAGTCAAGTGCCTAGAAAGTGTAGGAGAGTGTTTTAAGGGCCTAACAGGTTGTGCTTATCACAGTTGGTAAGAATGACATAAACTGAGTCTCTAAGTGTTTGCTCCTCCTCTGCTTAGAGGAACAGAGCTCCTCACCCAATGGCTTAGGCAATCATTGTATGGTTGTGGAGGAAACAAGGCTGCTCACTGAAGGAACCTGAGAGGGACAAGCAATGGGTGTCTCCATGAAACAGTGCTAACATTGCTCCTCCAGAAGGAAGGGATGTGGGTGCAATGCAGAAAAATCCTCCTCGAGTGAAGAGCTGCTCTCCTCCACCTCCCAGCTCATCCAAGAAACAAGCAGTGTCTGAGTGAGCAGTCCACAACCTCTTCACTTCCCAGCATCATAGGAAGAATCACATCTGCTCCAAGAAAAGGGAGCCTCTAAGGGCCTCTAAGCTGGAGCTAGATCTTTGAAGTGCTCGTGTAACAGATACCTGTATGCAACCTGCTACAGGATGACCTTAAAAATCCAGACCTCTGCCTACACTGGCACTGAGGTGGGTGCAAGATGTGCTCTAAGTATTAGTCTTGTTTCTTTGGTTGTTTGAAGATTTGTTGTCATAGACTTTATCTATAATAAATTGTGGGCTTTTAACATTATTGCTGTACTTGTTAAAACATTTTTTTTGTATTTTTTTCTGATTCTATCACTAACATGCAATTGTAAAATACATGGCAACTTTAAAAATCAATCATCTTGTTTTCTAAAGTCATGAAGAGGAGCCATTTTTTAGAGGAGGAGAAGGAAACTTAGGCACCACATCAAGAGAAAACACACTGGCTCGAAATTCATACAGTGTACCTCAAATTCCTTTCCTGTGTGCGTGGTCTCATTTTCCCAGCTTGAGCATTGCTATTTATCAAAGAGCTCGTGGTCTGACTTTGGCCCTTGTGGTGCTTTTTGCATTGTCCTTTGTTGTCCTCTGTACTATATAATGATTGCTCTGTGTCTCCCAGAACATCCTTCCACTTCTTTCACCCTCCCACAGAGAATCAAGCCCTGCCACTTGTACCCTAAGGTTAGTAACAGAATTAGCAGGTTCTGATGTGACCCTCATCCTACAGTGCTTTGCCATGCCCTATGCTGTTGTGTCACACTAACATAATACCACTTTCCATTGCAGCAAAAGTTCCACACAGTGACCTCCCTCAGCAGCATCCATGTTGGCCACAGTCCATCAGCTCTCACACCTGAGCTATCCCCACCCATCCCTCTGTCCATAAACTGAGGGCATCCAGGATTCCCTTTCTGCTTAAATAGCTGCATGAGACTTAGGTTATGGTTTCCTTTCCTGTGGACTGAGATGCACGTGAGGAACATGTGAGCCTCAGGGAAAATGAATCTTTTCCAATAGTGTTTCCAGACTGTAACTGTTTGGTGTGGTGTCTGCTAAAAGGATGTGAACAGTGTTGCTGCAGGGCTCTTATGGCTGACACAAATAATCCAGTGTCTACACGTGGAACAATGGACTGGGAGCACCGCAGGCAAGAGGTTTGTTAGGGTCCCCCCCACATACCTACCCGTGGCTGCTGTCAGAGATGAGGTACAGGGCTGGGCAGATCCTTGCAGGTGGCCAGGCTGACCAGTCTCTTACCCTGCACAGAAAATGCCACACAATGCATCAGTCAGGAGCCTGCACCTGTCACATAAGGGGATGGCTGCACCTGCAGGACACAAAAGCTGGAGTTTGCTGACTTACCCTTACTTCTTATGTGAACACTTACAGACCTGCAATGACAAAAGGCAACTTCTGCCAGCACTGGAGACAGGCTGAGAACCCCAGTTCTGCTTGTATTGGCTTCAGGGCAGATGTAGGAGAAATCTAGTGGAAACAAAACACAGCACAGTCAAGAAAGGAAGAGGAAGAAAATGCAAACAGTGTTGAATGCTGTGGTGTTCAGTTTAAGGTGCAGCTCCACCACATTCTTTGACAGAAACTAAATAACAGAAAACCATGGAGGAGGGGGACCTCACAGATGCTTCTTAACCCCTCACATTGATCTTTCCAGAAGAAGAAATGATCTAATTCCTCACAAGGTTATTGTAAATTACCTACTGACCTTAAGAAAATGTGCAGGTATTCCAGGGACACCAGGACAGAATCTGGTGCTGTTTTTCATAACTACAAAGAAAGGGCAGGGGAGGGGGTGGGGGAGGGAGAGAAAAAAACACAGTGTGACAAACCAATTCGAGTGACTTGGCAAATGTGCAGGGTTAATTGTCACTTTATTGCTAAAGACGAAGATAATAAAATTGTATGGCTCCATTTTTCTTGCTGTGTGTCAAAACTCCTATCACTTGCAGATGTAATAATGCTTCTCCTGAAATAATACAGATATGCTCTTTGGGTATTTATGTGCTCTTTTTGTACTTTCTGTTTTCTGACCTCTTATCTTTTCCAAGTCTTCCATTCTTTCCCTGTAAGTGCCAGTGATCCTAATTTATTCTATTGTAGCAACTACACTTAGTCACAAATGTGCTTCTGTTCTGTTCCCTTCAGAGAGGACACTTGACAAGCTTTGAAGTAATCAGGAAAGTCATCACAAGCCATGAGAAGTACCTGCCTCCAAAATAACTATAAATTCCCCTTTAAATCAAGGCATTTTCTGAGAAATACAAAAAGTTATGAAAAGCTTATTTGTATCAATATTACTGATAAAATCCAGATATTGATATTACATGCCTGCTCTGAAGGGAAACAGAATAAAGGCAACCACACACTCCCTCCTGCCTCCACACAGCTGGGTGGCTTTTAAGACAAAGCTGCTCAAGCTTTGGAAGTCATGCCACAAAGAATCAAGAACTTCATTGATCTCATAGCAAGTAACAATCCAGGGGCCAAGGAAGATCACAGCATGACAGAGCCCTTTATTTACCATCTAGTCATTACTATAAAAAAGCACTAAACCAAACATGGCAAGTAGATATAGCTAGTTGCCATCTGGCTTCTGGAAAGACTGAATAAGTTTAAGAATGTAGGTTTACCTCAGTTTTGTTTATCTCTGCACAAGTTTTGATCCTGATTATTTTGTGTTGTTAAAGGTATAAAGTTAATTCTTTTTACCACTTTTCTTCCCTAAAACTACTTCTTTAGATTCTTACTTCCTTGACATCTCTTTTTGGCCTACACAAGGGCATACATAAACTGAGCATAATTCACAAAGCATGATGTGCTTCCTATAAAGCATCCCAAGACTTTCTTGAAATGTCTAAAGAAGTTTCCTGGTATTACTACTTCTTCCTCTGCAAACATGTACTGCTTGTTCATCAGGCTGAGGTGGCACTATGTTCCCAATACTGCAGAGCTGTCCCACAAGCCCTGTATCCTGAACTGGTGCTGAGTATGCATTTCATCCTAACTCATACCTGATACCAAACTACTGAAGCTGATGTCTCTATTTGCTTCCTTATGCCTGTGCTGCAGAAGACTGGACCTTTCTCATCTGTCATTGAAGATGGGCATAGCTTGGTTGACTTTGCCAGCACTACACTTGTCTCCTTACAAGGTCTCTTCTCGCAAATCATTCTCTGACACTGGCTTTGTAACTCCCTATCTCTTCCTTGGTGACCTATAACATCTGAGGTGTCTTTAGAAGACACAGTTTAGGGCCTGGGCCTGACAGGTTGGTCCTGCTGATGTACCTGCCAAAAGCATGCAGCTACCAGCCACGTAACAAACTAACTGCTGTGCAAGAGCTCTGCTTTCTTAGAGCTGAATTATGGTGTGGAGATGTCAGCGGGACCTGTAGAGAGTTGTCTGAACTCACCTGAGACACATGAGCACAGCAAAATTATGAGGCACTTATTTTACCCTTCTGCTTTCTGTATTTTGTGAAAAAGACTGTCTTTCCTCCATGGACTTTCAGCCATGGACTGACAGGCTGTGGGTTCTGCCAACTGAGGGCAGCCCCTGTCAGGACACACAGAGACAGAAGGACTCAGAAAAGGAGAAAAAACCCTCAAACCTCTGCTCTCCAGGGAGGAAGAAGTGAGTGTGGATTATGAGCCTGAATGACCAACAAAGGGCAGCAGATGTTGCAGCCTTTACATTGAACAGCACCAGAGTGAATCCAGGAAAGGCCAGAGTGGGCATGAAAAGAACAAAGCACCACATTTCATGTCACCTGCTGTAGTTGCAGAAGGGTGTGACACCTTACTATGCTTGATACAATGGCTGTTTACATCTTTCCACCACTCTCTCCAGAAAGTTTCTACTACTTGAACCATCAAATAGCCAAGGTCAGATTCAGGTAAGGATGGAAGTGCTCATTTTTACTTTCTACAATACAATGATCGCTTGTCATGGGATGAAGGACTCCTTCTAGATTAGTGCTTTGCAAACTAATTTGACAGAGGATATTCCCTATGCATTATGAAGAAAGAGGAGTTTATGGCCATCAACTGTGAGTAGAATCCCCTGCAAACTGCTAGTGTTTGAAAGAAACATTTTTCAAATTACACAGTTAGGCAAAAATGTCCTGTTTTGAATAACTACAAGAATGTTCTCTCTGCGGGGAGATGTGAAGAGCAATTATGTTCCCAACTTCGCAAACACGGATTACAGAACTGAAAATGTATTTTGCTTTAGAAAGACTTGCTTTGATTTTGTTGAAGTAATACTGCAGAATCTGCACTCCCAAACCTGCAAAAAAGATGATAAAATAATTTAAAAAGGTAAATGTGTTTCCAAGCCACATATGAAGGCTAGCAATTGTTTCGTAATTCCATTTAAGCCTAAAATATTTGATGGCTTGGTGCTCTTGTCATATTTTAATATTTGCTGTAATCAGGCAGATCTCATTTTTCATCCAAAATTTGCCTCTGCATCAAGTAAACTATACGCTGCTTGACTGTATGTCAAAAAGCAACACAGAGTTCCTCCAAAGACAGTCTCAGCAGGAGGCTGTAGGTTTGAGTGGAGATAACATGGAGTCTCTGTTTCTCAGTTCCCAGGACACAATCCCCCCTAGAGACTGACATTCATGGAGAAAGGAACTGTATTTCTGGATGTTGACATTTTTTCTTGCACTTGTTTTCCCTGTGGTTCCCTGGTGCAAAACCCTCTGAGTGTTCACAACACTGTCAGGGGAGGTTCTGTAGGCACTTGTGCAGTGTTAGATCCCCAGCACATCCTTCTGAGAAGACTCAGGGGATATATCTCTAATTAGGCACTACAAGACAGAATGACCTAAAATCACATGCTATTGGCAGAAAGCTTGAGTCTCTGCCAAAACCAGCATCTACTGAAATACCCATCTATGCTTTCTGTTGGCTGGATATTTAAATACTGATTGATATTATAGTTTGTTTCACATTTTCTTAAAAACACCTGAAGGGGAGGTGAAGTATAACCATAACTACTGAAATAAATGGTTGCTGTCCCCTGGCCTGTGACAGCAGCATTTATCTTTTCTACAGCCGATGTGTGAAGGGAAGGGAGACAAGTCTCCTGCTCTTGCTTAGCTATTTTCTATCAAAAAATCATGTGTAATTTTTGTACAGTGAATATTTATAACTGTTGTTAGTGTCAATATAATTTTTTGCAGTTACTGCACTTATTTACATTTTAATGGCCAAGTCGATAAAGATTTATGCACCTGTCATCTGAATTTTCCACAAAAGTGGTGATTGCTTAAAAACCCCCGGTATCTCCTGCAGAACACTCCCCCTCCAAGCATCCTTTAAATGCCTTCATTGTTTTGGGAAATAGTAGGCTAACCAAGTCTTAAAGTCATAAGTCCAACCCAGCAAAATCTTGCAGCAGTTTTCATGTCAAAACTTCTGCATATTACAAAAGCACTTGCTCAGGAACCATTTTTTTCTCTCTATTTTTTAAACACTGTCCCTTGAACTGCAGCAAAGGCTGGTTTATCACTTTGATATGTCTCAGATGCACAAATTACATTGTATTGTAGCTTCAGGAAATACACTGCTTAGTGTTGACCTTGTTTTGTTTTTAATGCAGTAAAATGTACAGTTCAGAGCCCTACTTTGTGGGGTATGCAGGGACATTCAGGAGGGACATGCTATGCCCCAACATTCAGCCCCATGCATACACTATCCTCCTCCAAAACGTGAACTTTAGAAAAGCAAACCTGAAGGCATTCCCTCTGCACCAGCCCATGGTCGTGATGCAGGATTTCGGACGTGCTTTTCCTAAAGACAGCCACCCCACAAGCCTTTTTTCACCCCGCCCAGAGGAGGCTGGTGTGGGTTTTTTAACCCCTCACCACTGTATTGCACCAAGACTCTGCAGGATCAGCTCCCTTTTCATTCCCAGACTAATATGGTTATTCCTCTGCTGTCCATCCCTTGCTGGCTTTTGCTGTGGGCTGGTGGCTGCAGGGACAAGAAGGAGAAGTGGAGTCCCTCCAGAGCTCTGCCCTCTCTCTGGGGTGTGCTCTTGCTCCAGAGAGAGTTGAGCCAGGTCTGTTTCAGCTGAAGCTCGGGGTCTCAAACACATACAGAAATACAAGGTATCTGACCAGTTTAGGCTGGGGGTCAGAGTCCAGATTAGTTTTAGACAGATAGAATTGAGATTCGAGGCTGAGGTGAAACCAAGGTTAGGGGCCAGGCTTCAGCATCATCCAAGCTCCACAACTTTCTCTTTTAAGACACGATTCATAGATCATGGATCCTACTGTCTCAATGCCATCACCTGCACTAGAGCTGCAAAAGAGGCACGTCACAGTCGCAGAGCTGGAGCAGCCCTGTCCCCTCGAATGGCTTCGGTGCAAAGCTCTTGCTCTTACACAGCCCGGCTCACCCAGACTATGTGACTGTAACCAGAGCACTGTCAAACCTACCCTGCATGCCCTTGCTGTGGTCTCCAGATTCTCGCAGCTTGCACACAAACACACATTTTCGTTGTGACACCGAAAGATAATTTCTCCCGTACGGGCAATTCCCTCTCCAGCTTCGACTATCCAGCGCCCCCCTCCCCAAGCCTCTAAGCAGCCCAAATGACGCTTCTGAGCACCTTCCCCAGAAAAGGGGACGGCCGGGGAGGTGGAGGAGCGGGAGAGGGGTCTTTCACTTCATCTTTCAAAACNAGCCCCGGGGCGGCCGCGGCCCCACCTGGATGGGGCGGGGGGCGGCGGGGGCTCCGCAGCGCCGGGGGTCTCCGCTGTGCCCTGCGGGGATGGAGCGGACCTGCCGGAATACATCGTGCATACTCACGTTATATATATATATATATGTATGTATATATATGCACTCACATATATATACACACATATATATGTATACATATATACATATGTATATATACATATATATGTGTGCGCACATATTTATATACATACATACATATATATATAAAATTCTGGGGTTTGCCTCTTCTCGCGGCGACCACGTCCCCCCCGAGCCCCCCGCCGAGCAAAGTTGTGGGGATCTCCCCGACAGCCGCCCTGGCTTCTCCCTTCCCCGCCGCCCCCCTTGTCCGGCCGGACCGGCCATTGGGGGGTTGCGGGGCGATCCCCACCCGTGTCCCCGCTGCTGCTGTCTCCTCCGAGCCCCCCGACCCCCCGATGCTCGGCCCGGCGCTCACCTGGGCGCAGTGCCTTCCTCCTCCTCCTCCTCCGCCCGCGGTACCCGCCGCGCTATCCTCGCGTTTCGTAACCGGGCTCAGGCTCCCGCGAACCATCTTCCTGACCCAGATGCATTAATTGAGTTGCCGCGATTGACTGACGGGGAGCCGAGCCGTGTTTTTCAGGCGACCCCGGGTGCTCGGGGCGGGGGGAGGTTTCGCAGCGTCCCGGCCTGTTAGTCAGCAGATCGCTGGCAGGAGCCGCGAATCGCGCCGGCGATCGGCAGATTAAAGTCCTTTTAATGGCACACGGTGGCAACACGCGATAATGGCCCCGCTGTGTGCTGTTAGAGACCGTGATCCGCACATCGTCGATACAGTGCCCTAAGGCGCATTTGTCACTTCCTAGCAAGGGGAGCTGATTGTGTTTTATCGCTTTAGTAGCTTTGTGCTGTGAAAAGTGTCTGTGGAACAGAGTGACACTGATTTTCATCATTCTGCTCAAAAATGCATTCTAAACAAAGAATTGCTTATTCATGGTAATAACGTTTGACATCGTTATAATGAACATATTACTTCAACTATTTCAACTTTAACTTCATAGGCTCTTAAAAATTTTTTCAAAGCGTAACCAAAATGCATTTTGCTAATCCATACTTAGGGCAGTACCTCTGCGTTATTGACCCCCCGGCATTTAACATAGACCCCCCCCCTTCTCTTTTAACAATTTTGGTGGTAGCTGCAGCAGATGTATCTGATGATTGAAATGGATAGGAAGCCGGAATCATCTCTTTTTTTTTTCTGTTGGCAAGTAGATCCTTCAAGCTAGTCTCGAGGAGGTAGGTTGCTAAGTTTATAGACTTACCACAGTTTCAAGATTCATCCTTTCTATGTCCTCAGTTCTAAGAAACCCCTCTTCTTCCTGTGATGAACAGCAACTGCAGGAGCTCTGGCGAATTTATGGTGTCTTTTGAAATTGTATCTTCTTTTAAAAGCAATTGCTGTGTCTGCTGTAGCCCGAATAAACAGAGGACTTAGATTGGCATGCCCGTTGAGCTAGCACATTTCACCAGCGCTAATCTCATTAAAAAAGAGAGAATTGTACACTGAGCCAAGCAGCTGGCTAAGGGCATTTGTGCCATAGGCTGTCGTGATTTCAGGCCAGGTTGACAGCTGGGACCTTGTGGGGAAAATAACACAGCTGAGCTCTAGTTTGGGCTCCAGTAACACGGCTGTGCTGGTGGGATGCTCCCCTGAAAATTGTTTTGCTCTGAACTGTGTGTCAGGCTTCCGTCTGTCTGGGTCTTTCCAAGAGAATGGCCCACTCTTCCAGTTACTTAATATTCAGCAGCCCTCAGAGTGTTTGCCTGTTTAATCCTCTTCCTTGAGCCCGGAAAAGGAGGAAGAAATAAACAGCTGGAGACAAAATCCTGCAACCATGAGCAAAGGAGAGTGAAGAATGATGCTTGCTCTTGCATCCAGTTTCTCAAGGCACCAGCCTAGGGAAACCTAGGCAGTTCTCAGGGACAGAAGACAGCAAAGGACTTTAGGTTGAGAGTAGTTGAGAGCAGACCCTAAGTCTTCATCAGTTCTTCCATGCAAAAAGGAAGAACAAAAACTAATTCATATTTTTGGCCCCTTTCTGAGCTTTAAATCTGTATAGCATAAATTGGATTAGGATGCAGCTATTGCCATAAGGAGAGCAGAAACATGGTGTACTCTGGCTGTATGCTCATTCTCTTTTTACAGTTCAAGAGCTGAGGGATGCACAGACTTGCCTCAACCCTCCCTCAATTATTTTCTGGGGTGCTTTTTGTATTCTCACAAGCTGCTGGCTCCAGAGTCAGTGTAACTCAAATTTAGTCCCTGTGAATTCTCAGAGCTGAAAATATGGGAAGGATTCTATTGGAGGAGCTATTTTAAAAATTTATTTCTTGGACTCATCTAAATACCAGAAGAAAACCATGCCAGTATCACAAATGGCTGGTTTGTAAATTTTCATTCTGACGGCTTTCCCACATTTTTTGGAGAGGTTGTAAGCTGATTGCTGAAGGAGAAAGCCCCGCGTTGCTTAGCTGCAGTTTGTGTGAGGCTTTTTCTAGCTATGGGGATGGAGTTGCAATATAACACAGGACAGAAAGTCATCCTGTGACAGGGTGGTGTGTGGTGGCAACCCTTTGGTTATGAGACCAGGTGATTGTGGATTGTGATGTCAGGGGACGGGGAGAAGAGGTTTCTTTGCATCCCGTGAGCTGTTTTGAACCATCATGAAGGACTTCTCTGTGTTTATACTGTTTATAAAATAAGAAAATCCATGTCCACAGAAAGCTCCTATAACAAGTGATCATCAGGGTTAAGTATGAATTGCATTTATATCAATGGGAGAGATGTATTAGGTGAAGGTGCTTTTAGTATAAGCATTAAATGAGGCTTCACTGACTACATGGGAGCTGCAGGACCGTAATGAGGAGACATGGTTCATTCAAATTTCATACTGTGTAGCTTGTTCCTTTCCAAATAGGTTTTATTTAATGATATTTGTTATTTTGATAGCTTCCCCTCCTCCCCCTCACCATACTTCCCAACTTCTTTCCCTAAATGTATCAATATGGTAAAAAAATTCCATAAACAGAGATAACAAGCTTTTTATGTGCTCGTATGTATTGTTATTCATAGAACACAATAAGTGCCTAAGGTTACCGCTTTTGGTCCTTAAGGGATGTAGTAATAAAAATTCAACAGCCATTTTTTTCCTAATCAGAATTCTGTACTGAATGCATCTGGTTTGGAACTAGTAGATTAAAAAAGGGTGATAAAAGCTCTGCTTGGCTGTTAGCTATTTTTATTTTTTCCTTTTGGGTATCATAAATCGCTTGCACAGAAATCCAAGATATAACCTGTCTTGTTTTTAAGAGAAGATGAATTTTGGATTAGAATTCAAACTGTTTTTTTTTTTGTAGGAGAGTGAAGCCTTGAAGTGCCCCTCAGTACCTTGTATTTATCTCGCACTTGAGTAACCTTTTGTCTTAAAACGTGTATACTTAATACTTCATTGTAGCCTTCAAAATATATTTTTAACCAAATTAACAGTCTGACTTAATGTGTTTTGGGAGGGAGCTTTAAGGGTTCATGGACTGGTCCTTAAACTTATACAGCTTCAGAAAATAGGTTTTGTCTTCCATGCAAAGCTTGTTGTTTCCCCAAATAGTCACTGTAGCAAAGTGATTACCTTGTGGTTTTAGGACCCGTGAGACACTTGTCACTCAAATGAGTGCTTTGTGTGTGCTGTCCTACTGGTATTGGGTTTTCTTGCTGTTCATTAATGTAATAAAAGCATATAAATAGGGTTTCTGTTCAGTTACTTTTCCAAGGTGAGTCACTGAACTGAAGAGCACCTTCCGAAGGCAATGTTTGGGAGGCTACCTTAGGTTCTTAGAAATGTGACAGAAACAGAACTAAGATAGCTATTTGCAATAGTAGTAGTTCAGTTTTCCAAGTTTTTATTGTTTTGGAAACGGACCTGTGCATCCTGGCAGGACCCCTTGGAAGTTTGCAGGTGGCAGGAGAGCCATGGACTGGAGTGTGGTGGGACAGGTAAGTGTTGCTTGGCTGTGAGACCACAGCCAGTGCTGTGATTTAAAACCAGGTTGAAATTGTGTGTTTTCTCATAATTCATCTTCTTTTAGCCAGTTCCTCTGGTGGCTGTGGTGTCACTGGTGTGGAGGTCAGGGGGTCAGAAGATGGCCTCATGAAGGATGATGGGCTCAGGCCCCCTCCAGCATGAGCTGTGCAGGGAGAATTGGTGTCTGCTTTGAAGTGCCCCCACCCCCCATCTCCATCTACTCTCTGGCTTCCCATAAAGGAGGTCACTGGTGGAGGCTGGGAGTGGCTGTGGTGCTGGGGCAGGCAGCTCCTGGTGCTTGTGCTGTGGTGGTGGGATGGAGGTGGCATTCAGCCACCATTCCGGGAGCTCACAAAGCCGTTTTCTGGGAAATGCCCGAGTCAAAGAGCAAGCGTGATGGCCTGCTCTGTAACACAGATTTATGGCTCTGCTGCTGACCCATCTTTAAATGCAACCTTTTGAGCTGTGCATTATAGTATGGGATTAAATTTGCGTGTCCTTTTGAGTGACTAGTGGCATTAGTCATCTTCACTGTCCAGCTGGGTTGCTGAAATTACTAGTTTTCTCCCCAGAACTTCTTCCCAGTGCTTCTACATTGGTATCTGCATGTTTATGGTCTTTTAAATGCCTCTTACCGTGCTTATATTTTTTCTTTTAATTTGTTTTGGTTTTTTTTAAATATCTATTAGCAGATGGTTTTAAAGGAAATATTTTGCAAAATTTTTAGATTTTCCATGTGGCTAAGATTGCTCAATCTTTTGGTGGTTCCATTGACTGCAAAGTCAACATTGCTATATTTTTAGAAAGAAGTGGTATTATTCATCCAGAGTTACCTGAAATCCAAAAAAATCATGCTTGCAAAATGCATGATATCTCCCCATCATGATGGATTTGCAGTGCTCCACTGTTCAGGCACAAACCTCATGCTGTTGCCTCCTTAAGTCAGTTGTTTCCTGTTCTGTTCTCATAATGCTACACATGAAAGATTAAAGATAGTGGTGTTCTCTTGTGAGCATAGCCCAGGGTGAATTCTGTTGGCTAAATAAATAACTGGATTTTTAAAAAAAACCCAACAAATAGAGGTTAGATGGTGTTTAAAACTGTAACTCCAGAGTCAGCTTTCTAAGTTTCTTCTTGGGGTTTGTACCTAACTTGTATTAGTTTTTGGGGGGTTTTGGCGGGATGTTTTGTTTTTATCATGGCTGCGATATAAAACCCCCTTAATGTCCATCCTAATGGAGATCCATGCCAGCAGGGCAGCTCCAAAGATTGTGGGTAAACAGGGAAGATAAAGCTGGGGCTTCAGTGTGTGTTCTCTAGCAAGCGCTGGGGCTGTTGTTGCCAGCATGCAGAGCCCCTGCCTGTTACCCCGGGGTCACCTGTGGGTGGGATGCCACACGGGAAGCTTCCATGAGGCATGGGTTGTGCCTTCCTACACCTCACTCTGTTCTCCTACCTTGGCAGGAAATTGGCTTTATGAATGTTGTCAGCTTGCCTATTTTGGAGCAGAGAAAATGGCAAGTTAGATGCAGTTTTTGCATTGCTGATGCCCTTCCATGTTCTGAAAAATGTGTGTTTATGGTACAAATTAGCATTGTACACCTCTTTTAAGGGAATAATTGACTTTGCTATTGGCTAAATGCTTGCCTATTTGTGTATCTATGCTTATGTCTTGGCAAAGTAACCTGCTAGCTCTTGACTTTGGATTTTGTATCTGGACACTACTCTAATTGGGGATGGTAACTTTTTCACATTGACAGGTTGGTTTGGACTGGTGAAGAAAGGTAGTGGGTGACTTGAAGCGTTTCAGTTATGTTTGGGAAGACATAGGATGCATTCATAACAAGCAGTGGCAGAAGCCTTTGCTTTCTCACAGAGGATGAGGATGTGGGGGAGTCCGCTGTATGTGTAGTAAACACTTGCCTGTTTAGCATTCAATCCTGCTCCAAGCAACCTGTTGTGTGGCCTAAACAGTGTAAATAGAAATTCTACAGAAGGGTGCTGGGGAGGCCTTGTTATCACTTTTCTATTGAAACAGCAGTAGAGTCCTTTTTCTTGGATGCTGGTTCATACCAGTCCTGTTCGTCAAGGAAACGGAGGCAATTGTTGTAGGTAAATGAAGAGAACTTAAAATGGATCCAGTAATCTGATTTTATCTGTGATTCTCTGACTATTTATCAATTCCCTGTGCTGTCAGGGAGCTAAATTATGTTACCTGGTACCGTTAGTTGTCTCCATCTCTGGATTTTTATCATCATTTCTTCAGTTGCTGTAACTGTCCTACAAATTTACATGCTAATGAGTTAATAGATGAATATCTAGAAAGGCTCTGTGCAATGAGCTTGCAGAAACATCTCCTTCAATCTTTCACATGCTTTTTGAGCTCAGTGACACTTGTTACAGAGATGCTAGCTTTACTATAGTACTGAGTCTGTTCTGGAGCCAACAAATTTGCAGTTTTCAGCCCTGATCTCACAGTCTTGCAAACCTTGGTGACTGAATCTTTAGAATAAAATTCAAGGCTTCAGAGGTGACTGTAGCGAGCAGATGACAGATACTGGAAGGCCATTTGTATTTACATAATGTTATTTCTTTAGGCTCACCCCTATTAATTAGCATTTAATCATCTCTCAGAGAATAGACCTTTTACATCAGTAGAACAGGTTTCTTTCCATCTTAGCTCTGTTTCACAGTGGTGGGCAGATGGTTTATATGTTCGCTCTCTACAACAGTTCTGGGTTATGAGAGGGAAGCATTTAAATTTCTCCTGCAGTAAAGGGACTCTGAATCATGGCACACTTGTGTCTTACTGGATTATCATTACTTCATAGCTGAGCCGGTTCTTTGGGCTCTGGGAGTAGGCCACAGGATTTTTAGGAGCTATAGTAAAAGAGTGGAAGCAATGCTAATGTTAATACTAATTTTGCTGTAATTTCCATGTAGTGCTTTGCAAGATGTTTTCCAGATGTTCTTTTTTCATCTATATGGTTCTGGGGACAGTGCTAAAATCTTTAATAGAAACAGGCAGTTCCCTCTCCATTTCTTGTTTTCTTCATCTCCCTGCATTCCTGTGCTGAGTTCAATTGGTGGCCAGTCACTGTGTGATACCAGCAATGACTCCCTCCCTAAAGCCAGGCAGGATATACCACAAGGCAACAGCCTGTGCTGGGCAGAAGGCTGAAATTGTGTCTTGCCATTGCTTATTTCTGGGAGTTACTTGCTGTGAGCTTTGAAAAAAGGTTGGGTTTGATTTGGGCTACATGTGGATTTGTTCTTTTTCTTTTTTTTCATATTCAAGCATGTTTTTTCAAGAGTTTATATGCTATGAGAATGTTATGGTGTGAATAACAAGGTGATGGACTTAATCTACAAAAGTCTGTGGATCTTGGGAGCAGATGTAAGGAGAAGGTTGGAATATTTACGTGGTGCTGCAGAGAAGGAGAAGAGGAGAGAGTGGAACACTGTAAATATTATAGGAAGAAGAGTGCTTACATTTCCCTAAAACTGGTAAGGGAAGAAAGCCCCTGCTGTATGACCCATATAACCACTCAGTGCCTGAATGCCTTTGAATAGAAATTATCAGCTCAGACCTGCTGATGCCACAGGATTGACGTTATCAGTGAAGCTGACAAGTTCTTCAATATCTTGTTCCTGACCAGATTACAGGCACTGCCTCAGAGATTGCAGTACACAGGAACAGCAAATTGCACTGAACAGCACCAGCAAAGTATGTTTCAAAGCATGCAACTCAGCCTTAGTACACAAGAAATTCGTATTGCAGGGACCTAAGCACATAACCTGCAACTGAAGACTCAGCTAGACCGTACTGATTTAATCATTTGATAAGTTTTAAAAACATTTATCATTTGGACAGGGTTTCCAATGGGTTGGTCTCCATCTGGCAACAACTTTGAAGTGTTTAGAAAATTCCTTTCAGCATTTTTGGCAATCGAATATGAAAAACTGCTCATTTAATGTTTCTAAAAATATATGGGAGCTATAGCAAAACCTGACATTTTTGATGGAGGTAATTCTCTCAGGGATGGAAACTGTTGGTGATTTGGGAAATCCCCAAAACCTGAAGTTTTCAAAGAAACAGGAATTCCCTGAATATGCCAGGTAATGCAGACATTCTTTTTTGTAGCTGGACTTGGAACTGAGGTGTATGTTGCATCAGTCCAATTGGGTAGTAACAAGGCTTCAAAGTTGTATCTGGGGCTTGGGGCCCAGCCAGAGATGAAAGTCTGTGGCAGAGTTGGGGAACTGGGGTCTGCAGGCCCATGCAATCTGCAAGGATACACACCTGGATTGGGATTTTTTTCCATGATAGAAGGTAACGCAAAGGTGGACGGCAGTGTGCAACTTGCCTGGGCTGTCCAGATGCCACAGAGAAGGGGAAGGACATTGTATACAAGTCATGTATGTGTAACATACAACATGTGCAAGTGAATTCCAAAAGCTATTTGAGTTGGAGAATTGGCTGTAAGGAAGGTGAAGGGAGAAGATCCCATGATTTTTGTTGTGTTCCTTGGCCAAAACATTTTCATTACAACCTGCTACAGCCACCACTACATCAAATGGCAGCCAAAACACCAGAAATGTGTCAGGCAAGTTGTGGCTTTCATTCTTTCAAGAATAGATTAAGATAAAAGAGAGGAAACTTTCCAGGTATGCTTCAAGAGGAGAATAGATAGAAACTCAATCCTCCTGTATGTGTTTCACTTCAATAGTACTTAATGTCTAACTATCTCTAATTAGGCTTGGAATGGGAACATAATTAAGAGCATGTCACTTCTGTTTCCCTTTGAAAGCAAAGAGGAAACAAGTACAGATAGGTTGCCCTCAGGACCTTGTTTCTCTTCCTGATGGCTGCATCTGATGGCTGGGATCATTTTTGCAGGTGCAGCTGCCCTGTGCTGGATGTAGGGCTTGCTGCTCTGCAGTGTGCACTGATGGCAGACAAAGCATGATTTGATTTACCTGCAAAATAATGTCTTACAGGAAACCAGCTGTTGATATTATTGCATGTTTAGAGGCTTTTTTTTAAAACTTCCTCTGAGTTTGTGGGTCACTGATGCTATGGTAGAGCTGCTTTTTTTACAGAGCTGCATCTTTGAGTCAGTTGAAGCTGACCCAGCATACAACTGTTAGTGAATGTAGAGATCAGCTTGAGCGTAACCTGGAATTGAGTTTCTTTTTCCAGTATACTTCAGGAAAAAGTGCTGAGTTAAATCGTGTTGATCAAATAATCTAGAGGCTTAAATTGATCTCTCTTGTCCCAGAAACACTTACCGACCAATTATGTATCACCTGCAGACTTCAGTGGTTTGGTTTCTTTTCTATGCAGGGGAAGTCTAAAAACTCCTGAGGAAAGAACCAGAACCTCAAGATGTTGGGAAGCTGACTGTCAGGAATGTTTCAGGATTATTTCCTGGAACATACTATCCAGGCCTTGCTTTCTGTTCTCACAAAACAAGAGTTAATGCAAAGGGATTGAATCAGGATTTTCTAACAGAAGGTCATACCTTTTAAAAAGAAAAATTGCAGTTCATGGGCATGGCATTACAGGTTTATTTTTGCCACTGCAGGTAGGATTGGGGACACATACAACCTTTCTAGGAGGTAGTATGACCTTGCTGCATTTACTGAGTATGTGCAGGATCTCTGCACAGCTTTCAGAACACCTGTGCAAAACTCACTAGCAGGATGAGGCAACTGTTGGTTTTGCCTACAGCCTTGTGGATAAATAGTTTCTTATGGAAAAATACTCCTCTTTAAATCTTTCCCCTTTGGTTTCTCCAATTCAAAGTGATGCTTTCACTGAGCATCCTCCCAGCACAGAAAGGGCAGCTCAGTGCCTTCTATCCCCTGCTCAGCACTGACTTCACCCACCCTCAGCTGTGTTTACTGGCATTGTCACCTGAGAGAGATGCAAGACAGGCCCATGGGTCCTTGTCCCATTCTAGGTGGTCCCTGCTACAGCCAGGGGACAGCCAGAAGCTGCCCAGCTAGGGTGACAGGGCTGCCAGGCTTGCCCTGGGGTGGGCAGGTGTGGGGTGGGCTGTCCCACTGTGCTCACCAGCCGGTGAAATTACAAGCTGCGGGAGGTGTGCTGGACCAACCAGTGTGGTTAATAAACAGTATTTCATCCAGCACTTGTGTTATTTTCAGCTGAAACCAGAAACAAAAATAAAACCTCCCACTTCCAGGACTTTTCTGTTTTGTAAGCAACAACTAGTTGCTTTCTGACAACATGGTTATACTTAAAATAGGTATGTCTGTGGTAGAGAGAATTTTCAGCTCATGGAATTGTTCAAAATGGTGTAGAAAAGTTGCCTCAGTTTCTGTGAGCTGACGTGACATGTATGTAATACTCTTTAACCCAAACCAAACCTGGTCCCTCTTGTACGGAAACCTGAGCATGCTGCACCATAGCTATTTTTTAACAGAAGTATCAGATTCAAAGTGTCCCCTACCCCCCCTTGCTCACTGACCTCAGATTGCTGGGGGACCAGACAGAATTAATCCTTGTACTGTGAAGAATACCCAGTATTAAAGCAAGGAGCTGAGCTGTTTCCTAGAGCAATGCAATCCCCACATGATTAAGAATATAACTGAGTCACAACCACTTAGTTGATTTCTTCTCTGAATTTCATCAAGTGCTTGGCTTTCCAGTTTCATGCCAGGTGTTATACCAAAATGTATTCCTATTTTTTCTGACACCATTGAATATGAAATATAGAGAAGACTGCAGACTTCTAAATCTGAAGGGTATTAGAAGAGTTTCATGCTAAGTCTTTACTCTTAGGCAATCAATCAAGTTATTAATGATATAAAAATAAGAGCTACCTCATCAGTGATTAACAGACTGTTAACCAGTTTCTCTTTAGTACCATTCGCCAGCTGACCAGTTGTGCACCCAAGTCCCTGTGGCAGTAACATTTGCCTTTTGAAAATATATTTGCTCTACATCATATGCTAGTGCAATACTGGTAAGCAAAAGATTATGAAATAAAAAGACATTTTAAGAAGAATTTTATCAGTTGGGGTTGATGAGCACATGTGGGTGGATTGAGCTTTGTCCATATGGAAGGTGTAAAACATATTGCAAAGTCTTCTTGCTCTGCTTAAAATCAGTGGGAAGCAAATATGGCCAAACTGTCTTATGGAGTCAACCAATGGTTTTTGAAACTCCCCTGTGCTTAATATTCAAGTTCAATGAAACAAACAGTTTTTCTGGCTTGGATTCCACAGAATTCCCATAGACTTGGGATTGGGAGGGTTTAGCATTCATTCTTGTGCTGGATACCTCAGCAGGATAAACCCTTTTTCCCTTCCCCTGTCCAGACAGAAGATTTGTAAATTTCTGCCTCCTGTCTCTAGACCTGCTTTGGTTGCCCTATAATTTTGCAGTATGACATCATTTCACAAGATGTGCAAACCTCTGGCATTGCAGTTCCACTGAAGCTCAGCTGGACCCTAAAATTTTGCAGCTTCCATGAAAACAAAGCCTAAACTAAAGAATGCAGCAGTAAGAGACTTGATCTGTAGAGATGGTGTAGTGTGAGCTCACACGTGAATCAGCTGGTAGATAAATAAATGCTGAGTATTATGGCTGGCATCAGAGGGCATGGCAGAGTGCACATTGTTTGGAATAAAATGAGAAAAAAATGGACCCTGGCTGCAACCTCTATGTAGATAAGGTGGATTTTTTACAGCATTGATGGGTATATATTATGTTTTCCCCATTCTTAAGTGTTACTTATGGCAAAACTAAACCTTTGGATTTATTTAGCAATGGTGGTCCTTAAAAATAATAGTTGGCATGTCCATTTTATAGATGGAGATGCTGATGCAAATCCAGCAATGTGTCTAAGGAACAGTTTGGTCAAATTTGGCTCAGCTGTGAGTCAGTTATTTTAAGTCCTTGACTGTAATTATTACATTGTAGCACTCACTTTGATATCTTACTTCAATTGCAAAAATAGCAAGCTGAAATAAAAACTGCACTTTTCCTGATGTTAAGGTACCTTGTAGAGTATGGGAATGTTTCTGAGAAGTCTAATGAATACTGCTTGTGGAGAGAGATTATGACGGAGCAGCTGGCTGTATCTGAACTATGAAATTGGTACACCATTATGTTTCTTTATTCTGAAGCTGCACATACACAATGCACTGGAAAAAGCATTTCAGACTGCTCAGTATCTTGGGAGGGGGAGCAGAGCTGTTGGTACATGAGAGGAAGTCCCAAAGCGAGTGGGCTTTCACAGCTGGGAATGATCCATGCAACTTTTCCTAATTTTCTAGATCATGCAAGCCCCTTTGTGGGGAGAAAAAATAATTTTCCATCATGCAGGGCATAGAGGAGATAGTTTTCCTTCAGGTAAATAAGTTCTCATTTCTGTAGATGGATATCCATCTTTATTTTGAAGGATCACTGGGCTGGGGAACAAGCATGTTAACACACTTACTCAAAGAGAGGAGACTCGGTGTGCCCACTGAAGAATGTCCTTATCCTCTTTGTGCTAAGTGTCAGTGATCTGTTATCTCCATGGCATGGTCCAAGCGTGGCAAGCAGGATCAGGTTTAAATGGTGACCTCCAGAACAAGGTGGTTTGCTTACTTTTACCCTGCTGCAGACATGAGGATATGGAGAAGGATTTTGCCAACATGGAACTGTGGTTAAAGACCAGTATGCAGAATTTTGTCATTTGTGTATTCTGCCCAGTTCTGAGTGAGATTGTCAAGTGCTTCTATGAACTGGACTGACTTGTTACCTAAAGAAGGATTTATCTCTAGTTTACTCATGCAGTGGATAGTATGACAGCTGCAAAGAGTTATTAGCAGTTTTGTTTGTTGAATTTTAATCAGACTGATACAAAGTACAGTCTGTTTGGGGATGGCAGCTCTCAGAACTCTTCTTTAGTGCAGGAAAAGGGCACTAGCACCTTCTGGGGCAGAGGCTGACCTGTGCTCCGTGAGCTTCCCAAGCTGCCATTTAAGGCTAGAACAGGTTCTGAGGATAAGGATTTCAGGTGACTTATTGCTTGGAGGAAGCATTTAATTTGGGGATTTCTTCAAGTAGAAAGGAGTTTGTTCATGCTGAGAGCCTGTACTGTAGGTCTATGCTTTCTCCCACATCCCAGAGAGACCCTTCTGGAAGAAGTTAATGCTGACTGCCCTTTGTTTTGTGGCAGAGTTAAATTAAGACTTTTCACTAGCCTGGATTAGGGTTTATTTTGTTGTTTGCTGGGGGACAGCTTATGGAAAGATGTCATCATTCATCTTAAGATGCATCTCGAATGTGGGTGGGTGAATGACAGGCTGGTTTTCTTCTGATAGTCCCTGTGCAGTTCTATCCTTAAACCCCTTGTAATGGCTATTGCTCAGCTGGTTGGGCTGAGAGTAGAATGCCTTAGGGCAGTTACTGTTTCTTTCTTATCCTCTTGTATGGCTTGGTGGAAAAGAGGGGAGAGGGCTCAGCAGGGACTCAGCAAAAAGTAATTAATTTCTCTGGCATTCCTGGACCATGCTGCTTTTATGTAGAGAGAATTTTCAGGTAAGCCACAGCGTGATTTCTGTTTCCCACCTCTCCTTCTCCCTAAGTGGTATCACGTAGGGACAGAGATTGGTCTGTGGCTTAATTCATGCTTTGTTTTATCACCTTTAGTGATGCAATTTAAATTACACTTTTCAAATGGTAAATTATGAGTTGCTTAGGAAAGACTTCTTAATGCCATTTTTCCTGACAATTTATTTCATCCTTTTCATGTAAGGCATACCAATCCAGTATCTAGTGGGCTGCCTGCTAAGCAGTAACAGATGGCCCATGCTAGCTAGGACAGGAAGGATCATAGGGGTAGGAGCCAGTGTTATCTACATATGTGTTTCGGATTGCATCATGAATGCTTCCCAGGAGGAAGCACAGCTGGCACTGGAATTGTGGAGATCCGATTTTTGGTACTCTTTATTCCAAGTCTTGGCATACTTAAGAACAACATATGTGGTTCATGTTGGGCTAGATCAATAATATTGAAATTATACCTCTTCTTGAATAAAATTGCTGAGCTTGCTGGTTTTCTCCTTTTTTTTTATTTTTTTGCTTATCCTGTAATCAAAAGTACTGTGTGAGAAAATACACAGAAGAGAGCAGCCAGTTCCATTGTGTAATCTTGCTTCCATGTACACTCTACCACAGGGTGGCCTGAAAATATAGTAACTAATGCCAAACGGAAGGAAGAAAACCAGAATTAGTCATAGACAGTTTGGACTAGTATTTCCCCCATAGCTTTGGTCCTTCATTAAAATACTTGGATGCTATGATAGGCAAAAGGCCAAAGAGGAGATGGGGATGTGTCAGAAAGTGGCTGCCTCACAGAGCTCATGTTCTGGGGCAGTTTCTTCCTAACACTGGGCTTGCAGCATCCCCTGCGCCCCAATGTGGTTTTCATCTGTAGCAGTGGGCATATCTCTAAGAGGCCAGGGAAAAGCATGCATGAAGAAAGCTGTGATATTAAACATATTCTGTGGAGGTCAATATAAGATTCTGCTTAGGAGGCCAAGGCTTAGGCACAGCCACCTCTGCTTTGCTCACTGTATTATGTTGGATGTTTGTCAAGGCACCAGCAGGCAAAGGCCAAGAGATCCTAGACATGGCCACGCAACTGTGATTTGGTAGATCAGGCATTTCACAGGGCTCTTACAGTATATATTGGTAATGGTCTTCTCTTGACACTTAGAAACAACATGAATAAAAATGTGAGAAACTTCTTGCTGAAAAATTCCCTGTCAGACAGGCATGGGAAATTCGTGGCTTTGAGGGGTTTTTATGTTTTTTTGTTGTTGTTGTCCTAGAAGTTTCCAGTTTAGAAGATAACATTTCATTTGGTTCTCCCCTACCCCAGTTCTGAATTTAAATCCATTTCTTTCCCCTGGATGGACAGAAAGCAGTGTTTGTTTCATGTAAGGTAACTAGAGCTTGTGTCAGCCCTGGAATGATATACTCATGGAATCACAGAATGCTTTGGATTGGAAGAAACCTTAAAGATCATCTAGTTCCATCTAGCATTTGTTTCACAGCTTGGCTTATGAAATTTGTACTTTCCTAATGCTCCATCACTGTGATGACAGTAGTTCCTGCTCTCTTGATGTCTGTCTTTCGAGCATAACCAGAAAAGGTTGGCAATGTGTTATGAAAATATCCATGAGGACTGCCTCTGGATTGCCCTGGGAGAGAAGAGGAAACTAAGAAAGATGGTGAAAATTCCTCTTCTCCCCTTGCCCCATGTACACAAACTTGCTTGAGTCAAAGTTGCTTGAGTCAAAGTTGTTTGAGTCTAGGGTAAAACCAGATTCTGCATTCAGTGAAAAGCATTTCTGGTCATTCAAGAAATAGAGAGACACAAATGGTACACATGGGGCTTCTTGCCAAATTAATGTGAGATGTCTTATTTTGGAAACTGCTTTCCCTCCATTTAAAGCATCTTTGCCTCATTTGGTATTAAAGTAATTTCAAAAGCAATTAAAACTTTCTTTGTGCCATTCTGTGTTTGTGAACTCATTTTCTTCCACAGAAGGTCATTTTCCTTGGCGCAGTTGTACCAGTTTATAGAAATGTATAACTTCCAGGATTCTGGCAACAAAACTGCCTTCTGCTGAGTTTCCCGGGAAGGGCTGAGATATTTCAGAAGCTTCTTTTCCAGTTGGTCACAGGTTTACACCACAAAGATCTCTTGTTCTGTCAGTTTTCTTTCCAAACCTGTCTTCTTGTGCTATTAGGACTCTTCTGCGTGTGGCTCAGCACTAGAAGGCCAGAGGACTCTGTTCCTGATGATCTAAAAGCCTTTCTTTGAAATGTTGTGAGTCCCCTAAGCAGTGCTCTCACAAAAACAACCATGTTTAACAGCCTTTCCCTTTCATTTTCACCTTTCTGGCCTCAAGCTGGAAGGCCATTTCAAGGCTTTTTCTGTCAGAAGAAAAGCAGCCTCTGTTGTCTACCTTTGTAGCATTTCCATCTTGCATATGCAAGACACTGCATGGTCTTCTTACAAGCCTTTTTTCTGGATACAGCCTTCTGACAGTAGTCCTCTGGGTTTGGCAGAAACCAGCCCAAATACAAGGAAGCTCCAAACTTGAAAGGAATTAGGACTGAAAAGCCCTGCTGTCTGTAAAGGCCATGTAGGTCTGTGTCAGCCAGACCTGTCTTCCCAGCACAGTGTGTTACTGCTCAAAGGGACCTGTGTCATGGTTGTAAAATGGTTGTAATTAAAGTTGGTCTTCTCTCTGCTCTTCAGCAGAGTTCATGGGCTGCAGGCCAGGGTTGTACAGATTTGATTTTATTGGTTTTACTTGTACAGCTGCTCCACAGTGCTGTGTTGTGCACAGTAGATGTACCCTAGATGTCCTTCATCTTAACTCTCCACAGTGAACTTCTGGTTTCTGTGAAAGCACCCCACAGACAGTTTCAAGTGCATTTGTGGTATGGTGAAGTGACATTCAATTGTTTGGGGAGATGGGTTATTAATATATTCATATAGATTGACTTCTTTTTCTCCCCAGGAGCAAATAATTCTGTGTTTTCTTTTTGTTGTTTTGTTTTTGCAATTTATTCAGAATCCCCCAACTAGTGTTTGACACAGTATAGATGAATTGCTGCAGAGTTCTTACTGGGAATTTCTTTTCCCTTATGAATTGACCAGTCTAAGAACTCAGATGAGTTTGGCTCTCCTATGGGAGGTAGAACTGCTGCAGGATATTTTCGGAGCAGTGAACTTGAATGTTCACTGCAGTCCTGTGTCCTGCTTTTTCACCAATGGTCTTGTTTGCAGAGGCAGGACCAGAAGTACGTGCCTGGTCTTTCAAGGGAGGAAAGGATGAGTTTATCCCTACTTTCTCCAGGAGAAACAAAATACATGGCTGTGCAGAATAGTCAAATGCACTTAATCTTGATGGAGGTGACAGCAGAGTCTTCTCTAGTTCTGCCCTTCTCTGTTAGCTCTGTGGTGGAGTGCCATGGCAATCCTTCTGGAGAACAGCAAAGGAGGGAGCACCTGTTTTTTGTAACTAAGCTGCTGAAGGGATCAAAGTATTTAATGCTAACTCTCCCTTGCACTTCCCTCCTTAAGCTCTGCTTTTGAGAAACAGCTCATTAATTTGTTATTGGCTTGGTGAGAAAGGAGAAGGCAGAAAGCCACTAACAAATGAGTTTGCTCCAAGTCAGGTCTCCTTATAACAGCCAGGAACATGTCCTTTCCCACCTTGTTCCAGTGGGGAGGTCAGGAGCTGGATGGTGAGGAAGTTGTTTCCCTGTTGTGCCATAGACTAGTCTGGCTGCTGCTGATACGCAGGCTGCTATATATAAAATCTCTTCTTGATGAACATGAGAATTACCTAAGAAATGATGTAAAGGCCATAGAACTTAGATTCCAAAGTTAACTACCACCTTCATCTCAGAATTTCACACCAGAGTTTAAATGTGGTACCTTTCTTTCCTTTTCAAAGATCTGTGTGTTTATCACAAGTTGACAGGCAAAAAGATCTTTATAATAATACTTTGACCGTGTAAATCAGCCTTGCAGATAGATAGAAATTGGCAGGTTCATTTTGTATGGGTTTGGCAAGAACTGCTAGAGGAAAAGACAGTTCAGTACCTGCTTAGGAAGGAGAACATCCTTGTCATAACACTATCCAGTGCTGGCCTTTTCTCTAGCTCACTGCTGACATATGGCACAAGGAACCATGAATTTTTTACCTGACTTTGAAACTGGCAAGAAAACCACTTGGTTTCTGTTGTAGAAAGACTCTGTGAATTTTCACATGACATGCACATTTCAAATTGGTCAGAGGAAATGAGGATGCCTCTAAAGACAGAAGATTTTACTACGCTTTGTATTACAGCAAACAATACGTGAAAGATGATTCATACAGAAAAAATGGGAAGAACTTAGGTAACTTAATCTTATGACACAGGTATTTGAAGGAAGAGAAACTCTAGCATCATTTGTTTCGAAACTCTCTTTATGAAGGGCCATAGTACTCACACATACCATGCTACTGAAGTTCTGTATGTCTCTGCTCCTGACATACCTGCCAGTGTTCCTACAGCACACCTGGGTTGCACCTCTGAGGCTCCCAGCTTTAGGAGTAGAAGACAAATGGTGAACAGTTTGTTCTGAAACACTTAATGAAAAAATGGCATTTGCATGTACATCTAACCTAAATAATAACAACAGCAACAATATTGGACGTTCTGGAAGTGATCTTGAGCTTCAAAGTTCCTTCCACTTCTGATGGTTCTAGCAGAAAAACAATTTTCCTGTTTTTAATACTTCTCTTTCTGTAACCAGAAGGTTCCCTCTGTCCCTTTGGGGGCACCCTTCTCAGACAGCTGCCATGAAGCTTGCCTGGGATGCAGCCCTGCTGTCTGTGGGGCATGAGGGATGGACACAAAGCCTTTGTCTTTTGATGTGAGGATAACCACAAGAGTTCATCAGACTGCTCCTTCATGGTGGCAGTTTGCTTTGGGTCTTTTGATGCCTCCTCTGGCAGTCAGTATTTGCCCTGCACTTTTAGATGGATATGTTTAAGAAATCTTCCCATATCCCTCAAATATATGAGGGATGCCTGTTATCTTTAATTTTCTTTTCAGACAAGCTCCCATGCTTTGCGATCATTCTTTTGAAGACAGATAGTTGATTTCTTTGGTTTTTGTGATGGCCACTGCTACCTTTGGTGATCATGTTATTAAGCAAGTGCTATTCTTCCACTGACATGATCCAGTCTCTCTTTCCTAGGTAATAAGTACCTTGTTTTTAAACAACCATCATTACTGCCTCAGTTTCACCAGGTTACTGATGTATGTTGGCATCCTCATTTAAAATCAAACTCTTCAGTCTCTCCACCTTAGATTGCATCGTGGGTTTTAGACTTCCACAGTCTTGTGTACAAGTATATACGTTTGTTCTGGATTCTTATTTTTCTCACGTCTTTTTTATGCAGGACAACTTATTCAGACTTCTCTGTGTTCCCCTCCGCATTTTGTCAGCTCCTATCCTGTCCCCAGCTTGAGGCTGCAGAGATTTTATGATCTGGTCCACAGGAAATGCCTTATCTGAAACACCATGCGCTTTTGCACTTCCCCTTAGCTTTTTTTTTTTAAAAGCTAGTGAAATCATCTCTCTCTTTCTGTTATTTCTTCCCCCTCTCCCCCCCGCTCCCCCCCCCAGTTTAATGTTTTTGGTTTGGTTTAGAAGAACCTGCCTTCTCCTTTGTGGGCTCCCTCTATTTGAAACTCTACCCAACTCGTCAGAAATCCAGATGCTACTGTGAGTTTTAGGCTGTGGTACAGCCTAGGGGTCCAAGCACCAACTGCAGGCTGTTTTCCCTGTGCTTTTACCCTTGTTCAGTATTTTTTGAGGGATCTGCCTCTTGGGAACTGCTAAAACAGGGAGGACGCAGTTGCCCTGTGGTGGCAGGGGATCCAGCCCAGGGCCATGGAGGGTTTATGTCAGTGCTGAGTAGCACAACCACGCTAAATCCACCCTGTGCCAGCTGTATCTTGGATTTGTAATGCTTTCCCAATGAGGCTGCAGTTATTTACTGTGCAGGCTTGGTATGGCCGCCTGCCCTGCCCTCCTCAGCACCTGTGCCTTGGGCAGCACTGCACACCCTCCCACTCCGGTCCCCACTCTGCCCTTGAGATGTGTTGGTTTGACTTTTTCCTACATTCAGCAATGTGCAGGGGGCGGGGGGGGAAAGGGCTGCATTGCATTAAAAAGAAAAAGAGAGGGGAAAGAATGAGGAAAGGTGAAAAGACGGTAAATGAAGGTGTGAAGGGGAGTGCAAAAGCATAAACCTTGGTGCAGTGTGTGCTGACACAGGAGGGAATGACATCAGATGAGGCACCAGTGCACACCGATGTCAGGGGTGCAAACTGGGCTGCAAGCCCTAAAAAGCTTTTTTGTCATCTCATTCACAACTAACCCCCACCCTGGACAGTACAGGCTCCCTGTGAATAGATGAGCTGTCACTCGCTGTGCAATTATTTGGCAGCACCACCCAGGTTTTCCCCAGAGGAGGTGGTGAGGGCAGGCTGCCTGCAGTGCAGCTAACACTGTGGTGTTAGTGGTGTCCAAATGGCTCCCCCCGTGCCCAGGCAAGGCAAAACTCGCTTTGAAAACAAACAAGTCAAGACCAGGGCACCTCATGTACTCCTGTGTTATTCTCCATCATCAGGCAGCATGCCAAGGTCTCTGAGTGCCAGGTGGCTTTTTTGCCCTTTGCTGTTACCCTGATGTGGTAGTGGGAGCAAGGAGACCAAGGTTGCATTAGGGGTCCCTGCCCTCTCACCCCTAATGCCATTTTCAGAGTTTCTCCAAGACCATAATAACATGTAATGCCTTTGGGGTGGGAGTTTGTCCTTTCTTTCCTTGAGGCTTTTCTTCCTTCAGGCAGCTTCACCTGTCAGGAAGGGGTGTTAATGTTGGTGCTGTCGGGAGCCTGTTTCTAGCCCCGTGAAATGTAGACAAACAACAACTGACTGAAACAACTGGAACTTGTTTGTGCAGGCAAAGATGTCAAAGCAGAAAGGGCAGGTTAACAGAAAGAGAGGAGGGGGATGTATGGAGGAGGAAGGTAAAAGTTAATGGAGAAGAGAAGGGCAAAGGGAAACTGGTACTTGAGGCAACCAACCAGTCATTTGATGGCCAATAAAATAAATAAGTGGCTAGGCAGAATAAATCAGTCAGGTGGAAGAGTAGGTAAGGCTGGCAGGACATTTTGTTTTACGGCCATGTGCGCTTGCTTTCTGGGACATTTCACTTTTCCTAAGGTTGCCTCCCTCACTGCTGTTCTGCATGTGCATGACACCAGCTAACTCTAAACCACTGTAGCATGGTGTTTGTTGCTTCACTGTGGGGCTGATTCATGCCTGTCCCTGCTCCCCCTTCAGCTCCCTGTCTCCCTGTGCCTCAGAGAGGGGAGCTGCTGCCCCACTGTTCCCACTCATTGTTAGGGGGAGGCAAAGGGGAAATGCTGTGGGGAAAGGCTGATTTGTGGAATCTCTGGGTCTCAGAGGGGATTGTGCTGGGATAGAAGCACCCTGGTAATGGATAAGGGAAGACATCCCTGTGCTGCCTCTCAACACAGCATCGTGGCATAAAACCCCTTTATCTGCAGGTTGGTCTCTGCAGCAGAACGAGAGGGTCTGTTGGGAGGGAGTAGAGTCAGCTTGGTACTGAGGTCAGGAAAGGAAATCTCTGCTTGTGTGGCTGCAAAACTCCTGTCAGCCCCTTTCCCCAAAAGCTTCATAATGTTGACTCTGGTTGGCATTGAGATTCACAGTGTTTTCACCAAAAATCAGTGGTGCCAATGGCACTGGCCATGAGCATTGTAAATGTGCAGGCAGAGCCCACAATGAGGGCACCTGTGCATTGAATCAAGTCCTGCACCTTCAACTGTGCCTGTGTGACTGTATTTTAAAACTATATTTTATATCCTGTCTGTGTAGGGAAAGGGAGTGCATGCCAAGGATACTTAGAAAACATGTCTGGCTGCAAGGACTTATGTCACCTTCTGGGGGACTTGTCACAAAGCCAGCTACAGCAACATCATTGTCTGTCAGTCATGTTGCTGTTGGTGAGTGTAAACACTGAAACCCCCAAAGTGCCAAGCAATTCATTGGCTGCACTGCATGTGGCTCTTCATTGTGCTGCTGCTAAAAGTGTCTTTGCTGTGGGAGTGGGGCCTTTAATGTAATCCTAAAGCCAGAGGACCCCAATTTCCCTGTTAGCTGTACAGCTGAGCAAGCTCCAAGGGTCTTACTTTCCACTCCATTCATGTTACAGTTCCATTTTCTCCCGCTTCTTATTTTTCTATTGAATTAAAAAGCCATTATCACTAATAATTCTATTTTTAAAATAAGTTTTAGAACTTAATGAGCTGCCCTGTGGGGGACAGAGCATCTCTTTTGTTTACAGGAGCAGATCATTAGATCTTTGCCAGACCATGCCTGTTGCTGAGTAGCTTAAAGAGACTTTTCTGGTGACATGAAGGAACAGAATATGTTGAGACACCCAATAATAGCGAAGCTCAGCTAGTGGTGGGCAAGCCTGTGCTGACAGCAGAGGACTGCTTCAGAACATTTGTACTAATGAACTTTCTTTGTGCTCTGCCTGTTTATCTGCTTTGTTCCCTTAAATGATGGCGCATTTGTGGATAATTTCCTCTGCTGGTGAGCTACCCCCATCAAGTTGAAAGTTGTCTATTTTTAAAATGCCAGCTGCCTCTCGGATAAAAAAGCCAGTGCTGATGTACCGTTGCTTGCAATGCATTATTCAAAGCCCTTTTTATACTCTCTCAAATAAAGATCTTCATTAATATTTCAGCAGTCGCTGTGATTCTCTCCAAGGGGGCTCCATTCCTTTTTCTCACTTGACACCCCTGTATTTCTGTGTGTAGTGAAGATGATTGGATTTCAAGTTACCTTTGGTAGAGCGAACTTACCATTTTCTGGAGGAAGTGGATCTTAAAAGAAAATGTGACCTTGAGATCAGTGCTAAGCAGATGCCTGGCATATCCAGCATCTTACCCCAGCCCTCAGAAACAGGAGTGGTTTGGGAGTGGAGGAGCTACTTTTGTGGACCAAACACCAACTGTTGTGTGTCATCACGTAGGCTGATCATTCCAGCTGGCCTTGCTAGCTTAGAGGGGAAATAGAAAGGGGGATTGGAAAAAGAGAATCATAACAGGTTGGATTTCTATACATAAAAATTTAGTTAATAAGGTTTTCTTATTTAAATAGTAACTGCATTTGCACTGAATTTAAAACTACACTAAGGGTTGTTTGCCTTCTTCTCTCTGTTAGGTACAGAATCTTGGATAAAGCTGGACTTTTAAGAAAGAACATAGTGATTTCCTCACCTGAAGTACTGATGGAAAATCAGTAGCAGGCAGGTCTAGAAAAAGTGATTTCAGCTCTAAAGAAGAAAGACAGAAACAAAAATTACCAGCTATTCTGAATGTGCTGAATAAGAGCAGTTTTCTTAATTTATAGGGATCTTACTTTTTTCATTGTGATTCCACAGTAAAAGATTCCTTTGGCTTGATTGTGCATGACGGGTTTTGATGCTGGGAGATGGAGATCTAGTGATATGGAGCTGCGTAAAAATTTAAAAGGCAGTTTCTCAATACATCAAGCAATTAAATGTTTGAAGGGAAGACAAGCGTTCAAAGCCTTTGCTCACCCATGAAACAAGAGCAAGAGTGATAATGCTTGCTAAAAATCAGTGGTGCAGTCCCCTGGGTGCACGTGAGCTACGGGCTGGAGTCTGCCCTGCAAGTGGAGGCAGCAGAGGAGGGGCTGATGAAGAGGTTAATCTAAGTAGGGTGGGGTCCATCAGTTACCAAAGAAATAAGGCAACCACAAGCATAATAGGGTTTAGACAGTGGGTAACTGGATGCTGTGTTGGCTGCCTATGGTGTGCCTGGTTTGCATGTCAGGCAGCTCTTGCACTGCAAGGTCTCCCATCAGGACAGTGTGCAAGTGGAAGTCTGTGGCTTTGCTTATGAAATACTAGACATGCTGTGAGCTGCAGTTGTTGAGCATCCAGAAACTTAAATTCTGCTTTGCTGGTGAAGAAAATTATTCTGACTAGGCTTGTTAAGAATAGCTTAATGTTTCTCTCCTGAGTCAGCAGTAAAGTGATATTCTGGGCAAGAAATAAGTCTTGGGTTTGGGGCATTTTGTGGTGGGTTTTTTTTGTTGATGCTGCTGTGTTTTAAACTATAGTTCATGTTTTGTTACCGTATTCAGGGTGAAATTAAGTTTCCTTTAGTTTCATGAGATGAATAATAGTTCTAAAAGTCCTGATCCTGCTTTCCCAAAATATACAGAAGTGTTGTTTATTCCTTCAGGACGGAACTAACAGCTGCTGTTCTCAGAAAATAAAGATTTTCTACACACACACACTTAACTGGAATCATTCATGACTGTCCCAGTGTAATTTGTTTAACATTTCAAAAAGGAGCTTGGCTTACAAGCTGTTCAGAAGGTACAGGAGAGCATATTGCATGGTGCTGGGAAGATGGAGGGGATGCCAAAGCAACGCTGGTATATTTTGAAATATTGTGTATTGGTGTGAAAGGGGTGAGCGGGGTGGGTTGGGCAGTAAAGCCCAGGACCCCGTGGAGGTCATGTAGACCCCGTGGGCTTGTGCTGCATGGCTGAGCAGCCGAGGCACAGGACTCTGGAGGTTGCAAGCTTTGGCACTGATGTGTTGTTTATAATGTGTGACTAGTGGGGTTCTCCCTGGCCAGCAGCACCTGAGGGGTGACCTGAGTGTACGGGAGCTGTGTGGGGCTGGCAGGTGCAGCAGCTCCCTGCGGGTGCAGAGCCAGGGCAGGATGTGTGCCATGTCCCTGTCACAGCCCCTTCGGCGCCTGCTCGAGATTATCGTGTCACGCGCTTACAGGCTGACCTTAATCTTTCTAATGCGGGATCGCCCTCCCTGAGAGGGACAATAAACAACCCAGATTTTCCTGCTGATGGTAATGTGGTAAGCAAGCCCATAGCTCCAGGGAGGAAGCGTTCACAGGGCGCTGAGATGTGGAGGATGGAAAGAGTTCCCTGGGTAAAACAATGGGATTGCTTCTTACTTTTCCTTCTGTGTCCATCAGAGCTTTTGGAATTAGCATTGGATGGTGGGAAGTTCCTCCTTCTAAGGTAGCTTTTCCTGGCCAAGAAACCTTTTCCCCATTACAGTAGGACTCCGTGAGACACTTCGGCTGGCCACCACTTGACTTGCTTTTTCAAAGCACTGGAGATCTCTGCTTCTTGGTCCTTGTCCCAGGAGGAAGAGAAGGCATTCCTTTCCTTTGTGTTCTGGCCCTACTACTGCTGCCCCTCCTTCAGCAAAGTGTTTATTACACTGCAATGTCTATTGGCAGTTCCTTGCTTCCTCTAAGTGTGGTAATAGGTGGCTTGCTTTTGCAAGGTCCCCAGCCCAAGGGACCTGTCTGAATGGTGTTTGGAGCCGTTGCTCCCATCTGGTGGTTAAGCATTTGACACTCATTATTTTACTCAAATGGTGGCTGCTGGAGAAATTTGGGCCATTGTGTCTGAGGACTGGACGATATAAGAGCAGATGCTCAAACAGAAAGATTTGTGCCTGGGTCTGCCTGAGCTTGCAAATAGTTTAGCTTGGGAAAGAGGAGCTAAACGTATTTCAAAAGCCCTTAACATTTACTAATGGCAAATCTTTTTTCAAACATAGGGAGCCTGGGCTGTGAGCGGGAGTGGGGAAAAGAGAGTGGCCAAAAAGCAGTCACCTGGGCAGACTTTTAACCCAGGGTCTTACAGGATCAGGTTAGCACATGCAGATGCTTTGTTGTAGCTTTAGCCTCTTTTTTTCAAAGTTGTGTATTTTCTGGAAATATGCTTCAACAGTCAATATTTGGCACTGGTCAACTCCTCACACCACCCCAAATTTGGAAGGTTGTGATTTTTATAAAGGGACAAAGGTGTTAAGATTTTCATGGTGGGACACATGGATCTCTCTTATTCCTGTTCATTTTCCTCTGCTTCTTCCAAGTCAGTTCTGAAAAAGGTCTCCAAGCATTTCTTGCTGAGTCTCTCCCCCAAAGGGAAGAAGTCTTTCTGCAAGCCTACTTACTTCTATTTGCTCAGAAACGGACCAGGAGATTTAGTCAGAAAAGCTGGTGTGTTTGGAGGACAGCCAAGCAAACAGACACTCACACAAATCAGTGCTACTGATAGAGTGAGACACTGCTAGAAGTGACTCAGAGGGATTGGCTAATATGTCCTGCAGCTACAAAGAAGTGTACAGAGCAAAATGTTGTTGTCAGCAGAACATCTGATGATGCAGTAGGTAAACTTGTTTTTAATGGAAAATGGGGAGTGTGGCTTGGAAAAATGTCAGATATAACCTTGGAGGTAGAAATTGGAAGCTGTATTCTTGGATGTTTGCAAGACTGTAATGATTATTTAAGAGAGTAGAAAGGTAATTTGTTAATTAAATGTTCTGTCATCTTGCTCCTCAGTGCCAGCTTGTCTGAGTCACCACTGATCAGCTGAACCTTCCTTCCTACAAGTGTCACAAACTTAAATTTTTGCCACAGCTTGATCTACATGTACTGGAAACAACTCTGCTCATTTAAACCTGTGCAAATATTAATGTTCCCTGTAGCATACCCAGTGTGGTTAAAATTACCTCTTTTGTGGGAAACATGTCAAAATTGTTGACCTGGCTTGGATTTTCTCCTGGGAACAACCACTGTTCTGTTGATAGTACTGCAGAAACACTGTTGAGTTGTACCAATGGACAAGCAGAAAAGGAGAGTTTTGGAGTGTTGGCAGAGTTTGGTGTGTCAGTAGGAGCTCTAGAGAACTGAACTGCTGCAGTGTGAAGGCAGAGAGATGGCACATCACAAGTGCCTATAGTGCAGCATCTACATTTCCTTCTGGTTTTTGCATCCCTGCCCTGGAGTTGGGGGTTTTGCCAGGCACCAGTGCAGTCCCACGCAGCTGCAGCCCCTTCACAGCCAAGTTTTTGGTGGAGATCCCAGCAGGGAAAGCTTATGGGAGGCTCGAAAATGTAAATTGGAGCAATGAGAAAATCCATGAAGCATCTGTCATGCCGCCTCTTGCCTGGACAAATGTTTGATTTTAAATCTCTTTGGGAGGATGTGAGTTTGGAGTTGAGCTTTCTCAACTCCAGGGAACTTTCATGAGGGATATGTGGCTAAAAGTTTCTCCTTGCTCATGCAGGAGACAAGAAGCTCCCCAAGCCAAGAGGTTTTTGCAGAAGGATGCTGAATGGAACCTGTCCTTCCGCTGGCCATCCCACTGGGAGCTGAGGGGCTTAGTGCTGTCCAGAGGTGTCAGCACTACTGTCAACAAGACCTTGCTCTGCTGCTCTTACCGGCTCATGGCCTCTTGCAAAAGCAAAGCTCTTTGTTACTAGGTGGGGTGTGACTCAATGTGTGCCGTGCTGATTTGCAACCCCTACAAGAGCATCTGCAAAAGAGGGCACGTAATTTTGCTACGTTTGTGTGTAGTTACCTCAGTCAAAGGCTCGCATACTGAAAGTTTCTTCAAGACAGGAAAGTGAGCCTCCTTTCCTGAGGATTTTCAGTAATGCCTTAAAGGGCACATTTTGCTGGTACAACACAAAATGGCTCATTTTGATAAGTACAGTGACAGTGTTATTACTATACAGTAAATTAGGTCTTGGGCCTGAAATTAAGTTATTTGGACTTTTTAACTTTACTAATAGGAGAGATTCAAGGGTTCTTTCCCCCTTTTCTTTTTCTGCTGTTTTCTCGCTTACTTTCTCCTTTTTGATTTTAGATCTGAAATCATTTAAAATTGCCACAGATGGACTTGCTGGGCAGCATAAAGAATAGCTCCTTGAGCTTGTGCCCATTAGTCTAATGGGAGTGAGGAGTGAAACTCTCAGCCAGTCTTTGGAAATGTACCTCTGTGCCTATTTATTTTGTATCCTGTAGAGTCTTTACCTTTCACGAGTGTCTTCTGCACATGAAAGGACAGCTCACTGACCCAGCTGAGCTGAGGTCTCATGCCCAGACCTGGGCTGGGAAAGCCAGTTTGCCTTGCAGAGTCGCTAAACCAAGGGTGCTGCAAGTCAGTAAGCTGTGCAAAGCACTCCTGGAGGAGCTCTGTTGCACCTTTTCTTCTTTGCACACAATGCCCAGAGTGAGCCACCTGCGATACCCTGCAGGGGAAGCCTGGTTTTCTGTGGTTGAATCAGAGATTGGGTTTTATGGTCTTTTCTTTGCTCCTGCCTCCCCTCCAGATGCGTGACTGCTGCTGATTCCCAATGTGTACAGGTCATTTTCCTTAGCTTTATTACCCTCAGTTTATCAGAACACTTGTTGAAATGTAGCTTGTGGTAGATTTGCTTCATGAAGTACTAGTACCTGAAGCATTACAATATTAAACTAGTTTAAAAATAATGTTTGAATCATTTTAAAAACCCAGAAAATAACTTTTCTAGGAGACCTATTAATTAAACAGGTGGTAAACCCAACAGTACAGCTATGGAGAAGGAAAAAATAGTTGGTTTGTTCTGTTTTTCCATATTCTATAAGAAATTCCTTCCTTTTGCAAAAGATGTATTGCTTGCTAGCAATTCCTGTTGACCTAGAGAGCCTCAGAGACTGATTGTGCAACTGCTGATATTGTCTGTGTTTCTTTGGTTCTCCAGAGAATCATTAAATGCAGTAGATGATTGTCTCAAGGCATTGAACTCATCTGCTGAGAAGACAGCGGTGCTGCTGCACAGGCCCTTGCCCACAGCATTTTGCATTACATGCTTTTTGGAAAATGTGGTTCCTCAGTTGTGGCAAGGGGGAAGACTGACTGCCTTAGGAAGCTGCACAAATGTCTAACTGGAAAGTGCAATTTATCCTCAGTGCATTTCTCTGCAAAACCATACTCCCTGGCATACTTCATCCGTATATGACTAGTGCTTTAATGGCTTGCATAATCAAGTTCTCACATTATCCTACCCCTTACTGCATTTTACCTTGTTTCTCATTCTCCTCCAAGCTTCTGAAGATTGGTGTGTGCTGTTTTGACTGGGAACAAACCTCTGCTGGTTGACACAGAAATAAGTGCACTTCTTTTGGCCATTCGGCCACCTAAGAAGCAAAGATGGCAAGCTTATTAATTTACCTTAAACAGGCTTCTGTAAGCATGTTTTACATTACAAGTAGTGTCAGGGTTCATATTTTCTCAGGCACCATCAGCATCAGTAAGAAATAAGGGTTGAGACCAGTAATGGATTTGTGTGATGTGCACCCAGCGGTGGGGAATGATGGGATCTCTGGCCTTAGTCCAGAGGAAATGTGACCCAGTAAACTTCTTAAAAGGCGGTTCAATCACTCTCTTTATTATGCCAGAGCATACAGGCTGTACACAGGATGAATGGCATTTTCATAACTGCTGCCAAAGGAAATATTTCCTATGCTGCATGTAGCAATTTTCTCCAATTTGGAGTCTCAGCTGGCAGCAGAAGAGAGCTGCCCCTCACCTTTTCACTGGGGTGGGCTGTAATGGGGCAGCTTGAACTGAAGTGAGACTTAGGGGGACCCTTCACCAGTGATTTAATTCCATCAAGCCTAAGCACAACTCCATTGGTCTGTATCTTTGCAGAGGAATCCACCCACTTTCTGTAGTCATATAGACCAGAAGTGAAATAATATAGGAGAAGAGTTCTTTTTGAAGAAATACACCACAGACAAGGGACATCTGGATGGGAACAGCAATGTGGTTGCTTGGCTGGAAGTGCAGTAAGATGCCCTAGCACCTGAGAACTGGGGGCTCCTCTTGCAGGGAGGGGCGGTAGTGTCCAGCTCCTCCTGTATGGACTCCTTCCCCAGGGCTTCTCAGCTTCCCCCCCACTGCTTTTGGGTGACAGGGTCTGCACTCAGACACCAGTGATGCAATTTCACCCCCACTTGCCACTTACCCACCCCTGCCATCCCTCTTTCAGTGCAGGGCAGGAGGAAGGGAAGACCTTCCTCTGTTTCCCCAGTCTCCTAGGCTGCCCAAAATAGGGTGTGAGGCTTCCCCCTCCCTTCCTGGCAGCCCTGTGGTCAGTAAGCACTGGCTGTGCCCTGCGAGCCATGAGCAGTCTCAGTGGGAAAAGTGCTTATGCTGGGCTGTGGGACACGAGGGTGAAGTTCCCCTGCTCTGTCACTGATTCAAGGCTGGTGAGGGCAATTCCTTTCACCCCTGTTGCTGTTTGTCTGCAACAGATGATCGATCTTTGGCTGCTCCGTGTGGAAAGTTCTGTCTCTGAGAATCAATGTTACTATTGGACACCTGCGATGATGAAGCAACCAAAGAAAAATCCTCAATAACGTCAGAAATAGCACAGTGTCTCCAGGTGGTTTTTTTAATGCCTCAAGCCTTTTCTCTAGCCTTTGCCCTTCCCAGTGGTTTATTGCTTTCCCAAAATAGGTTTCCTGGGAAAAAAAATTTTCCACTAGATTCATTCTGAAGCCAGAATGACAAGCTGTTTATTTATTTAATTGGTTTTATGTTCCAACCAGTAAATTAATCTTCTCTGTGTTTGATTTTTGAGCAAGCAAAGGTAAGAGAAGGGGGAATTCATACCAGAGATGTGGGGTTCTCTTTTTCATATTTTATCAGCTCTTTGTTTAAATAAAAAGCTTAATTAAGGATACGTTTCTCATTACTGTCTGTGTAAATGTGGCACCCAAAGAGCATGAATTAGGCTTGAGAGTAGTTTACTGTTCCTGTGCAGCCCATCATTTTCTTTATAAGAACAATCCCTGCATAAAATTGTATTGTCTTCCCAGTATATTTCTTCTGCAACATCATATGTGACTCTTGGACATTTTCCTGGCATTCTGACAGCCTGAGCTTCCCCAGCACTCAGACTATATTTTTCTACCAAGCTTTTAAAACTGCATTAGATTTGAGACTTTTTTTATTACTTTTTTAATCTACATTTGGTTTTTTATGCATCGTAAGCCACAGTGATCACAGTTGTGTGTACAACCCATCTGCACACAAAACAAGAATGAAATATGCAGGGTTCGTTAGTCAGATGTGGTGAATGGCTTGAAATGTTTAATTAAAGAAAAAACACAAAGCGGCCAGTGAATCAAAAATGTTTACAGAGTAATAGGGGTGGGGAAAAGACTTCAAAAATAATCTGGTGTTTGAAATGTAGGCGCTCTGATTTGCCCACAGTTAGTTCCCACTGATGTCTTTTTGCAGGGATGGTCAGTCAGTAAAAATATGTAACATCCTCAACTTTATATTTCTTATGGAAATTCTGTTATCTTAATTCTTTTGCTTTGATGGAAGACCTTTTGTCCTTAACCTGTTTTAAAGCTAAGCATTTCTGAATTTGTTTAAGAATGTAATGCCCATATCTTTCCCAGCAATGGCACAGCCCTTTTATCTTAGAACTTAAGCTTTGGAAAAGTCTATTCCCATTTAGGAAAAGTCTAGTTCCACTTAATTTTTATGAACTAGCTTGCAAAGGCAAACTTGTGACATCCTTGATAATCAGCCCTTGCAAGATTAAAAAAAGCACAAAGAAAAAGTAAGTGCTTTATGTCTGTTGTTGCTGTTAAATTTTTGGTGTATTTTTAAACCTTTCCTGACAATTCATGCTTCTTCTGAGCTCCTCATCAGTAGAGAAGTTGAACAGAATAGAGGTTATTTCAGCTAATTACAGGGTGACGTTATAGCTTGAAATGGAGGATGAGGAATGAACAAGCACTTTGAGTGCCCATATTCCATTTTGTGCAGACATGTTAATAGCCGTATCTGTTAGTATATTTTTAAGGCTGTGTTCAGTCTCAATAGGGTGATGTTTGTCTGTGGGCCTCCCTCTTAGTCTGTTTGGGCCCAGTGTATTTCTGACAATGCCTGCACTGTCTCTGTGCCGTGAGCCGAATGGATGACTTGTAAAGGGGACTGAGATGTTATACTGGCTTGTCAGTGATGCTCTTCATTTGTATTCTGGTCAGGGGGCCAAGCCACTGAGGAGGAGACGTGTCAGAATGCTTTCATTACAAGAGCCCATGCCCTCTTTAATTTTCCCTTGCGCTGCTTTACTCCAGTGGACCTTTCTCTTTCAAGGTGTAACTGTTTCTGCAGCACGGAGCATGATTTTAGATGATGAAGCAGATAGGAAGAGCAGTACCTATAAACCAGAGAGTTGTTTTGGGCTGCTTTATTTTTGGCTGTGAAATGTAGCATTGGGAAATAGAGAGCTGCATTGAGAGCATCTGGTGCCTGCCCTCTTCCTGGCTGTGAGGGGGATTTTGTGTGGGCAGAGAAATGTGAAGTATATTGTGGGAGTGTGGCCTGTGCAGAGCTGCCTCTGAAGCAATAGCTAGTTCAGGTTTTCAGGGAATTGCACACGCTCTTGGAAACCTGTGAATAAGAAGCTCCCAAAGTGCTGTTGTTTTAAAACCAAAAGGCTGATTTTGCTCTAAATCTAAAAGGCTGCTTGTTTGAGACTTGACATGCTATTGTGGTATGTTTTTCCTAAAATGATGCAGTGATGCATTCTCAGTATTGACGTGGTGTATAGACAAGTGCAGTGTCCTCACCTGTTCTGCTGGTTGAGACAGGACAGCCTTCAGGGAGAAGGAAAGACCTTTTAACCATATGAGGTAATTTTGTTCCCAAGTTCTTGAGTACCTTCTTGTTAAAAATTTTCTGGGTTGGTTCTATGGCTTTCTGGAAAGTGAAGGGTGCTGGTTTTACATGCTGTCATCCTTCGTTGATTTAACTGCAGCAGCTTTGAAGCCTGTTACACGATGGTCCCATTTTTGGGACTGTCGATGCAGCACAGGGCCATCGCAGGAGAGACCTTGAGCCATATCCTTGTGCTTCACACTGACAGGGGCTAGGCAACTCCAGCTCATCTTCCAGCAGCCAGTGATTAATGTAAAGTTCAACGGCACCAACTTTCACCTTCTCCCATACAGGCTGTCCCCACCAGCAAAAGAAAGGTCTGACTGTTGTGGTGTCAGCTCCAGGCTGTGCTGCTGTCCACATGCTGGTGTGACTTTTCTCTCCTCCATCCTTTCTGCAGCTCCCTTTTGCCCTCTGCCCTTGAAGACTCCTGTGTAAAGGCCAGATCAAACAGTCACCCTGAAAGGAAAATACAGAACAGAGAAAAGGCAGTTTTGGTGAGGATTGCAGGTCATATGTCGGGTCAAATTAGTCCCTGATGGAGACAGCAAAGAAAATGTAACACTGCAAGAGCAAATGCAGTTTGCTGAGGAAAGGTCTGTGACTGGTTTTGATTGCTTCAGGGTTGTCTGCATGGCTGCCTAGAAACCCTCTCTGCACTTAAACTCATACGTGCCAAACTCTTTCAAGTGAGAAGAATGAAGATCAGGAGGAGGTTGCTGGACACTGGCCACGGCAAGTGCCTGACCATTTCTGTGAGCCAAGTTAAGAACAGGACAAAGCAGCTCCTACCTTGGTATCCCAAGGAGTGCCATGGCATGAATGAAGATGCCCATTTCTTGTACTGTACTATTATTTTCTTCTGAGCCTTTCATTGTCTGCCTGCCTGTCCTGGAAGACAAAGATCTAATTCTAGATTTAGACAGTCACAGATCGAGTCAGGGGCAGTTAAAAACTCCTGGGTATATTCCTAAAGAAAACTGCTTTCTCTCTTCCATTTCCCTGGTCCTTTAGGTGTGTATTGGAAGCAGAGGTCTTACTTTCTTCTTGAGTTTCACCAGCTTTTCATATGGTGGGTGCTGCAGAATACTGGTTATGTTGCTTCCAATATTAGAAAGAGAAGAAATTCTTCTTGAAGAACATTTTCGATGAAGATAACCAAAAGGAAGCTCAAACAAATTCACCACAAACTGTATCCTGGATCCATACTAAACAAACACATGCGATGGCAGGGAAAGCCCTGATCTTCCTGGGCTGTAAATGAATAACAATGGTTCCTAATTTCGAAACAAAGAGAAAATAAATGTGGTTACAGTCACACAACTAGTTGTTTGTTGTATTCTAGCAGGAAGGTAGATCCTATATACAGAGCTAGAACAGCCATGCAGTAAATCCTGTTACCTCTTTTCCTTCATCAGTGATGGATGCAGAGAAGCAAACTTAAAGGAAATCACATCACAGCAAGTGAGGCAAGGCAGAAATAGTAGGTGGTCATGTTTGCTGCCTGATTCATTTGGAGCTCAGTGTCAGAAAGAGGTCCCAGCATCCTCTGAACAGAGATGGGGTGAACTGTTGAAGTCCCAAAGCTCTGTTATTTCCATGCATTACACATTTGTTCTTGTTGAAACAATCACCATGTCGGTGAAAATTTCTTACATAATTAGGAGGAATGTGATCACGTTCAACCCTGAGAGCAAATGAGCTTCTGCAGCAGCAATTCCCATTCATGTGTGCTCTGCATACCAAGGGGAAGAGGAATACAATGGATTTTATGTGTCTAAGCAGAACACAGTGTGCGACTGGAAATGTCACTTCTTGTAAAGCAATTTTCTGTGCTGATGACTGGACACTTTGCATTTGAAATTTTCATATGAAATTAAATTCCTCTTGGCCCCTCTGCATATTGGGGTTAGAATTGATGAGTAGTTTCTCACAAATCTGTGCATCATCTCTGTTTTGCATATTGTGCTTCTCCCAACACTGTGCAAATGGATGGCAAGAAGAGAGCATGACTCAAATTTTTATTTGTTAGCCCTTCTGGTTTTCTCTCATATAGGAATTCTGCTATTTCAAAATTATCTTTCAGCCATAACTAGGCCTGTGCAAAATTGATAAACAGGTGAAGCAATCACCCTGCTTATGAGTCCTAGCAATAGGCCAGAAGATACAGTCTGTGGTACTGGCTAAGCAGAGTCTGTGAATTAACTACATTTTAATCAGGTGAAGTGTGTAGCTTGGGTTTGCTCTGAGACAAGTGCTTGAGTAAAGGATCTACTCGCTGTTTTGCAATATTTTCAGCAAGCTTAGGAAGACATTTTGGAACTAAATAAGCAACTTTCCCCAAAACGCTCTCCTGACTGCAAGTTTTCAAGATGCTTAAGGGTGATCTCGCTGCCTCCTTCTCATACTGTGACTTCTGACTAGACTGAGCCTCTGATGCAGATGTCAGCATGTTCCCAATTATTACAGCAGTGTCCTTGAGTGGAGCCATCTCCAGTCAGAAAAATCTGTAGAGTTGAATATAGCAAAGTGCTGTTTCAACGCAAGTTTGGCTTTCTTCCAGCTGACTTTGCATTTGTTCCCAAAGTCAATTCCAGGACAATTTTTTCCCTCCTTTTCTCTTTTTTCTCCTTTCTCTGTTCCTTTCTCCCAAAGCCATTTCAGGGAAGAGAAGCCACACAACTTGTATTGACATCTGATGGCTACTTCGTGGCTATTTTTCAGTTGATGCTCTGTGCCATTTTTGTCAAAAATCTTTTCCAGAGGCTCATCTGTGAGACCAGTGGGTTATCTGCATGCACTTCATTTGGAATTTTCACATTTAAAAGTTTGCTCTTCTTCCCCTTTAGAGATAGCTGAGTTGCCTGCCTGGCTGCAGCATATCTGTTGGCATTATTACACTGAAAAACAGGAAAGTGTCTGTTCTTGCCAAATAATTCTTTTTTGCTATGAAGAAATTTTGCCAGAATCAACCCATCTTCTATTGTTGTGTCCAGAATAATAATGGATGCTGACTTCCAAATATTTGGAGTTCTCTAATTGGAAGAAATTATCTCTGTGCTCCACAGTAGGGGAACTGTGTATGCCTTTCCCACCTTCCCAGCCCCAAGGGAGATGGAATGAATGCTGGGGTGTAAGAAAGCAACTCCTGTACCATGCAAAAGGCCCATGAGCTGTGGGACAGCACATGGCTTTGTAATGTTTTCCAGAGAGGCCATGCCCCACCAGGAGGAAGCCCAGTGAAAATGGGCCAACCCCAAACCTGAAACATAATCTGAAAGGTTTTGCTTTTCTTACTTTCTTGCAAGAAAGAAACTAGGCCTGATGTTTCAGTGAGGATATAACATGAGCTGTTCCTCTCTGGTAGCATCTCAAGTTGTGTCTTGAAAAAAATAAGGCTCTGGATCCAGGGCTAATGATGCAGCTTTCAAAGAAGCGTTGCTCTAAAAATATGCTAATGTCCCATATGCAATAACATCAGTGAGAACCCTGAGGCATGCTGGGATGCTGTGCTCCCTTAGGTTGTAAAGAATATAGCCAAAATCTTTTAAGATGAGAAATGTGAAGTCCATCTGAGACCTCATGTGCTGATGCTGTACAGCATCCTCTCTTCGTGGCCAGCTGCATTGATCAGGAAAGTGGAAGTGTAAGCAGGGGTTTCTGGGTGAAGTGCAGGGTACACAGGTAGCTGTTAGGGTGCACTGCATTACCTGTACAAGGAATATCACCATTCCAGCCAAGCCCTGAGCTGGCCTTGAAGCTGCCTGCCCAGCCAGCACAGAGCACACCCCTGACACAGCCTTCATTCCAAAGTAGGCATCAACCATGGGCATTTCTCTCCATTGAGTCTTCTAGGAGCTGAGGGCGATATGTGGCTGGAATTTCTCTTCTGCTGAACTTAAGTCAGTTGAGTAATTTTCTAAGTAAAAGATACTTCTCTGTCATCACATTGCCTGTATATCCTATTGTGGATAGCACAAGCCATTTGTGACTTCATTTTCAGTATTAATGAGGTACTCGCTGCATGTAAACTTCAGTGGGGTTTGTAATTGCTCTCATGGTTATAATATTGTTTTAGCTCTTAGTACTTACAGCTGTAAAGCTGAGATTAATGGAGAACTAGGAAAAAGCAGGTTGGAAGGAGAATGCCAGGATGTTACAAGGTCTTCTCCCTACTCCTGTGTGTGATCAGCAACACATCAGTTATGCATCACTGCTATTAATCTACCCCGTGTTTGAAGAACTCTGCATAAAATCTATTCCTGTGCCTTGTTATCATTAGATGCAGTTTTTATAATGTTTGATCTGAGTCATTCTTGCCCCAGTTTCAGTCCATTATTCCTTATCTGCTGTGGTTATGGAGAACAGATCGTTCTATTGACTTTTGTAGCATGTTTCTATGTACGTAGAAGTCCATTATCACCCTGCCCATAGCATTGCCCTTTCCAGATGAAAACAATGCCATTTTATTTAACCTCTCCTGACAAATTTTGTTTTCTAGATATCTTTATTGTTGTTTGACGTCTCTTCTTTTGGTGCTTTTTTTTTTTTTTCAATTTAAAGTACTTGATGCTGGAGACAATACTTCATCTGGGGCCTTATGAATGACCTGTATTGGAGATGATGTGGGCTCCTGTATTTATTATTCCTAGCATGTTCAGTTTTCCTAACAGTATGACTTCACTGAGGTATGTTCACCTTACAGTCTGCTGTACCCCAAAATTTGTCTCTGAAGAGCTGTTGTCTGAACAGTTTTCCACATCCTCTATTTATACAGTTGTGTGTATGTAATAACTATCCTTCTAGCGATGTTGAATTTCAAAGCATGTTTTCAAATGATGAAATAATCTCATATAATCTTGTCCTCTGCTATAATTGTGTTCTCTCCAGACTTGTGTGCTACAAATCTTAATAAGCATGTCCTCTACTTCCTCCTCTCCTTCAGTAATGTCAGTGTGGAATAGAACCAAGAACAAGAAAAAAAGGAGGAAACCTACTTGACATCTCTTTTTGCTTTTACAGTGTACCATTAATGATATTTGTGTGAGTCCTCCATTCCTGGTTTCATACAGATTGTGCTGCCTTGGTTGCTTATGGGGACATCTGTGAATGCAGCATCTATAGTAGTATGGCTATACATGAAGAAAAAGCTTTAAAATTAGTTTAATATAGAGGTATCTGGAGCTTTCCCGTGGAAGTGAAAAACTCATGGGCTGCTAATATACTAGCTTCCTCTTCAGTTTGATTATAGCCCTGTTGCAACAGTGATTGATTGTCCAAAACACTGTGGGTGTAAGTGCAGGTTCCTCACATGAAAGTCTTAATTTGAGATATGAACATCTTAATTTGAGATATGAACATCTTAATTTGAGATAAAAATCATGCAGGGAAGTGTAAATCAGTCATAAACATAAGGATTTTGGAAGCTGGTAAGAAGCAGATATTGGAATGGCCACATTCCTTGTTTCAAATGTTCAGGAAAACATAACTAGGTGCTGGCATTCAGCAACGTTGGCACTGAAAACTCCCATGTTAAAAGGCCCCATAGACTTGAAAGCTAAATTATTTCACAGACTGGAGGCAAATGTAGGTTCAAGTGCTATATAGGTCCCCAAATCCCTTGCCAGTGCGTGGGTTTTACAGTAGGTTCTTTTCATAGTACTTTTGCACTTCTCTATGTACGACAGCTGGGGAGAATGGGGACGGCGTGTGTGGCACTGACAAACAGTTAAACTGAAGTAATCCTGAAGAAGAGTCTTCATGCCACTTTCTCCTTGGGTTTCTGTTGATAACAGCAGATGTCTGCAGTGATGGAAGATGCAGGCTCCTACTGTGAAAGACTGTAATAATGAGAAGCATTTGATGTGCCGACTCTGTTTCATTCTTACTGATGACTTGATACTTTAAGTATAGAAATAATTACAACAACTTTGATCAGATTTAGTTTAGGTGCAACTGGAATTGATTCCCAAAGAGGCGGCTTGCGTGAAATGAAAAGTAACTAAGATGTGATGTGGCTGGGTGTGCTGTCTTGTGGATTTTGTCATTCCTTCCTCATTCCTGTTTCCCCATCTACTTAGCACTGATTTTATGTTAAGTATCTCTGTAGAATTTGCTCGTTCTGCAGTTTTTAAGATTTAAGGTTGTGTGACATCATTTTGGTTGCCTGGCTATCACCAGTATAGGGAGAACAGACTTCTTGTTAAATATGAGTCTTACAGTGACACTCTGGCAGAATCAAACTACAAAACAACCTGACTGTTGCTGCAATCTGTGTGTGCCTCATGGCCTGGTTCTGCGTAGGAAGAAACCTTGGTGAGCTGTACAGGATGAGCAGTGCAGAGGCTGGGGTTAATGCTGCCCTTTGGAGCAGTCATTTGGGACTGGTGGACTGGAACAATGCCAGGGAAAGGTACTGATACCAAAGTATCTCCACACATCGCTGCTAATACTGGGAAGGAAAGTGCCTGAGGGAAGGACAAAACTCCGTAAACAACTCTGAGATGGAAATTCATGCAGCAGCCCTTTCGGTTGCTTTCACTGAGGGAAGGCCAGCGGGAAGTCTGTAGCAAGCTGTTGTCTTTCTCCAGGTCAAGGAAAACATTTGAGAAATAATCTCCCCCTGCTTTATTTTGCTTTTCATTCTTGTGAAACAGCGGGGGTTGAAGAGTAAATGGACAGCAGTTATTGTTTCGTGGCCAGTGCCCCAGGGCAGTGAGTGCAGCCTGGTAGCTGTGCTGCTCACCAGTCTCCTGCCTTCCCATGGAAACTGGGCAGGGACCTCTGCAGGCAGCAAATGCCCTGCTGGCTCTGACAGCTCTGGCTCCACTTCCTCTGAAAGATCCCCAGGTCTGCAGTGAGTTTAAATATCTCTTTCCCTACACCACAAGGTCTTGCCTTGAGCTTTTTCACATCAAGAAGGGCCAGGTGCTACCTGTCAGCCAAGCACAGCTGCAAGGGCACGAAGGTTGGAGGAGCAGCAATGGGCCAGCTCTCTGTGAGGGCTGACCGCTCCTCCCTGTGTGCCGGCCGGCAATTAAATGGTGGCTGTGAAAGGGGGGCAGGCGGGAGTGGGTCATTTTTGGAGAGCTGCTGGTGAATGTGTCACGGAGCCGCCTGCCTTCACACGCCCCAGCAGTGGTCGCCCTGTCGTGAGACCAGCGCTATAATTAGCTGGTGGCAATCAGCAGCCACTCGCTTCAGTCGCAGGGATTCAGACTGACTGAAGCGGTAAATGCGCGGAGCTGTGGGGTTTGTGCTTTAATGACCGTATTTTGCCGGTGCCAAAAACAACTGACTTTTTCAACCTGGATTTCAGACTGATTTGAGGCTTTACTTCTGTAATTCAGGAGAAGATTGGTCTTTGCTTTCCCTAAGTAAATTCCTGGAGCTGTGTTGAAGCATTAATAGGTCTTATTGACATTTCTGTACAACCCCTTCAATTTACAGGAAGCTTTCATCAATTAAAAGAACCTCACTGATTGGAATATATGCAGATCCCTTTCTGGAGACAGTCTCAGTGCATCACTTTAACCCATGTCCTTACCATGTTAGTCCACTCTGCTGGAACCACTTGGGAATTATGGGTACCCTTATGGGGTTGGAAGCTCCATTTTCACTAAAGGTATTTTCTTTACTTTTTGTTGGAAGATCCTGAGTCATTTTCAGCTAAGATTGTTTCAGCACTGATGGATGGGCAAAATTATGTATCCCCCTGACCTTCTGACTTGCATAATCTACCTGATAAGGAGAATGGAGAAGAGATTGTGACAGTTTACACCACCAAATATTATTTCTGCAGGAGCCAATGCTAGGGAAGGAGGATACCAGATCCTATTCACTCTGTTGCAACATGATAAGTCAATACATCAGGATTTGTACTGGCTTTTAAGAGATTTTTGGAAGTGCAGTTAATATAGATGATTTTAAGTTAAGGTACCTACCTGATCTGACACGTTATCCATTTCCATTGTTTTGTTCTGTGGCAGTAAGGGAATGTGCTTCACCTCTCTGAAAATGATCACTGTACCTGAGGTTTGGGGGTTTTGTTGCTGACATGTCATTCCACAGCACTAGCACTTCTCTGGCAGTTTATAACAGCATGACTGTGGGACAGGAGAATGAGGTCTCGCATCTTGGTGAGCAGGGTAGGATCCAGGAGTCTGCATTACATCAGACTGAGCAAGGCTGATTTTGACCTGATTCTATCAAATTCAAATGCTGACAGTAAGAGCTGTAAATATGAACTCCTTTTGGTGTCTGCAGTTGCAAGGCATGATCAGCCTGCCCTGCCTTTGGCTAGAGAGCTGGACAGTCAGTGTCTGGAAGTACTAACAAACTTTGGGTGCTTTTTCTCAGGGTGGTTTTTTAAAAAAATATTAAATAAAGTGTTCAGGTTTGCTTATCTTGGGATTTGCGTTGTGCCCTGACAGCCTTCCTGTGCAGCTGTGATCAGCCCTTAGTGCACAGCTCTCTGTCCTTTGCCTTTAATACAAATTACTGGTCTGCATGAAGTCTCACCTAATGCCTTCATACAGCCTCTTGCCCTCCTACGCAAGGATAAGCCCATTTATATGAAAAAGCCCACAGTGAACTCAGCAGGTCTGTGCCTGGATCTCTGTGGTGGGGCTCTGAACCGCTAATCTCTCCTGTGGTTGCTGATGTGCATTTGGAGGCATGAAATTACATCATAAGGCTTTAAAGCTGATGCTGTCAGATAACTTTGCAGTCTTATCTTTCAAAGTCAAAAGTTTTTTCTTCAGATCTGTACATTTGTTATAATTCTGGGAACCTTGTTTGTACCCATCTCTTCCCTTTGTCTGCCCTCTTCCACGAATTTTTCACTGATTCATAACTAAATAAGGATGCAAGTACATTTTGGGAGATTTTTCAAATGTTTATAGAATAAATTTGTTCAGTACAAAAGGTAGCTCTAAAAAAGCATTTGGCATCAGGTAACAAGAATGTAAACCTAAGCACCTGCTTCTCACCCAAGTTGCCATAACCTGAAGGAATTTTTAGGAGGCAGTACTGCTTGCAATGTGTGATACTAGAAGTGTCTCCTGCCTGACTTAGTGTGGAACTAATACTTAGTGGCTGTATTTATAGCATGCAACAGCCTGATACGCCACAGCAAGCAGAACTGCTCTTCAGTGCCATGGGATTTCCCTGGTGTTACAGCTTAACAGAAGGATGGGGCCATGTCCTCTCTGAGACATTTGGAACTCAAACTCTTCTAAGCAATTTTCATTAGGCTGTACTACGTGCACTGACTGTTTTTATGCCGAGGCTGGCACGAACCAATTTGTTGATGCCCTGTTTACCTTGTACTCCACACAGTGCTGTGTTCCAGATAGGAAAGGAAAGCACTGCATCTCCTGCTCTCATCACCTGGGAGAGGGATGATGACAGGAAGCAGAGCATCCACTGTAGCTGGAGCTGTTGGCCATATATCTGCTGCTCACGTAACCGATAATCTCCTACGTTCAGCACGAAGCATCCGGAACAAAGTGCTACCCGCGCCATTCCCCTGCTGACATCCATCGTTCTAGTTTCCAGCTGCTCGCAGGTTTCCAGGGCATCAGATGTGTCTGCAGCTGCTGGTCCTCTCACGTATCACTCAGGTCCTGGGACAAGCTTTGTGCAGAGTCACCCACCAACTCATGCCCTATGGGCTGGCAGATTACCCCTTTGAAACATGGCTCCTTAGATTTTTTGTACTTGGATGTAGATGTGTGTGTGTATTCATCTAATGCAGTGCATAAAATCATATGTGCAGAACTTCTAGAAAAAAAATAATTAATTTGCCATATGCTATTGGCTGCTTTGCCAGGCTTCACTCTCCTCACCTGATCTACACTTTTTCTTATGTACAGCCTTCTTTCAGCCCTTGAATGTCTTAATGTCTTAGACATGTTTTTCAGTCACTCAATCTGCCATAGAAAGATTTTTCTCCTATGGACCTCCACAAATTTTTCTGCTTGAAATCTGTCAAACATGCAATTTAAACAGCCAAGGCTTTAATCGTGTTCTTGGACTGCTCCTGAACAGGATTTACACTGTGAGCGAACTAGGAATTTTTCCTTTCCCTTGGGACTTGTAGCACTTCCATCTTACCTTGGAAAGGACCCAAGATACCAATTTTTTAACATTCTTACTCTCTTTACAAGAAAGTGTAAGTGTTACATCATGTAACAGACTTCAGCATCCTCCAAGCCTTGTATCCATCATATTGAAAGGATACAGAAAATAGCTAGTGGTAGGATTTGAAAAGTGGTCTGATGCATTTCCAGAAAGATGGCATATGGATGATACAGGGTAGCTCTTTCTCAACATTTCTGTCTTGCCATCCAAACCCAACTGTGGTTTCAAACTCATGCTGCAATCGCCTTGTATGCCCTCCTTCTCCATCACATATTCCAATTCGTACTCTGAGACTTCTACAGCGTGACTTGAAGGGACTCTTGAAATTTGGCAGGAACAATGTGGCTGCTACAGAGCCTGTAATGCATCTTTCTACATTTTATTCATTGCTGAAAGGAGTTTTGAAGAGGGTGGGGATTGAATAAAGTGTGTAATATTTTCTGCCAACAGCATGATAATTAAAAGAGAGAAGATATTACTATATGTAATAATATTGTTACATGTGCACAAAGCAGGGCTGATCTTAATGTTGGAAGTTGGGTATTTCTGAGCCGTGTGCCTTTAAGACCTACATACTGCTGTTACATTACCTTAGGGCTTTTCTTTTGAATTTCCAGCTTCAGAAACCCAAGCTTTATTTTTTTTTTTGCCTTCCTTTCCCTGATGACACTCTCAAAACCTGGGGGTGTTTATTTGAAAGAAGACTCCCTGCATATAAGATATTACGGTGCGATAAGACACGTTGCAGTAAATAGGGGTAGAATCATGTGGACATCACTGTCATAGAACTGGCATGGCTGGGTTGACTCTCACCTCCCCTTTACAATGCCAGCTTTGTGATTTAGGGCAGCTACAACTAATTTTTCTCTACTGCTCCCTGACATCTCGTGGCAGCACCAGGTAATGCAGTTAATTGCTTAAAATTTTGCCAGAAGGGTAGCTCCAACATTAGATTTTGAAGCTTCAGTGGCTTTGCTGAAAAGAATCTAAGTTGGCTGTTGGTATTGTATTTTGGAGTAGTTTTCCCCACGGGGTAAGAACACTTCTAGTAGGATGGATTTTGAGCAGCCCAGACCCTTCAATAAATTTTGGGTTTATATATAAATGTATGATGTTAGAAATTAAATGGAAAATTTGCATTAACATGGTGCATCCTGTTTTAAAATGTTGCCCGTGAAATTTCAGTAAGAACATCTTTGATGCTTCAAGAGGAAAAGGTTGATGATAGCAATGCTAAAGAGGCGAATGCCCATGGCTAGCTCTTTGATATTTTCATGTTCTGACAATTAATTCCCCAAATGAGTTAGGAGTTTGCTGGTTAGCTTTGAGAAAATGGCCAAGTCTGGAAACAAAATTATGCTACACTCTCAGCTAGAAAGAAATGTACTTTTGCTAGAAATAACTGAGTCCTTTCAATTCCTTCCCTTTCCTCCCCTTCTTAAGTGCTGAGAGAGACAAAAATGAGGATATAACTAGAAAAATTGGCAGTAAATAGACATGTGTGTGGCAGGTGCAACAATATATGAGCTCAGTGTAGTTCCAGCACAGGGGCTCGAGGTTTGTGTGTGGCCACTAAAAAGGTGTCAGTGAACCTCCCCCTGATACTCAGGCACTGTGTCACTAACAAATAACAAGGTTTCTCAATGAAGACCAGCGGCAGAAATAGAGAGATAAAACAATGTTAACAGGAAGGGCAGCTTGCTCTCTAATGGTTTGTTTTCTGTTAACAAGTTCACCTTGTAATACCTGGTTTTGCCTTCTCTCTGGGTAGGAGTAATGAGACCTCAGTGGGACTGTAAAGTGATCGTGATTATTTTGTGTGGCATACAGCGGATTGGAATCCTGTTCCAGTTTTAGGTAGAGTGCCTGAAAAGCCATGTTTCTTTCCCTCTCTAGACTCCAGTCCCAAGATAAGAACACAGACAGCTAATACTAGGAAGTGCAGTCCCCACAGCTTCTTACCTGTGCAGTGAGTAGAACTGCATTCAGGAAGGGACTTTTCCACCATCACTCCTAGTTTCACACTCTGTGCCCTCTTATATATGTTCTTATAAGTTCTTATGTATGGGTGACATGGCATGATCAGCAGCTTCTCCCATCTTTCTCTGGCAATTTAATGAGGTAACAGCTATAAGTATCTTCTTTTCATTCTCTTCCTAATTTGTTGTGGAGTTTTTTTTTATTTTTTTTTCCTTTGCTTGTTCCAAAGCCCTTCCATCCTGGATTTAGTCCAAGAGGTTTCCCAGCTTTACTTCTCAGACACAGTTGCCATTTATTTATCTCCATAACTCCACGAGTAGATGGCCATGCATCCCAGTTCTCATTGTTTGAAGGGAGGGCAGAGCAGGCACAGGGATCTCTCTTCTAACAGCCTACATAGACAACGTGAGGCAAATGTCAGTGTTTACATCCATTAGCATTGCAGGGCTGAACTCTGCATAGAAGAGACTTCAGAAAACACTGTTCAGCAGATGGGACAGTTCTGTGATAGCTGGAATTTCACCAGAGACCCACTGAGGTTTGTGTCCCAGTGAAAATACCCATGGAGCCCTGGCCTAGCTCATGGGAAAGAGAGGGACTGCAGTGCACTTGGGGCTACCCTGAATGTGCTTGAAAATTGGCTGATGATGCCAAAGCTGGCTTTGAACTTTACAGCACAGGAGATTGTAAGATGTCTTATGGGAGAAGAAACCTGTTGGGAAGCTACTGACTAGGTCCAAGTGGGTTTCACCAAAGTGCTTTGCAAAGGAGCTGTGGTTATGGGCAGTTGTTCCTTGCAGAGCTGGTCACAATGGTACAGATGGCAGTCAGGGACAGGGCTCAAGCAACATCCTGCAACCACAATGGCCACAGGATCTCTCACCACTGAAATAGAGGCTTGGGCTCTAGGTGAACTGGCACTGAGGAACTCTTGCCACAGCCCTCTGCTTTCCCCTGAACAGGTGAAGTTGCAGCCTCGTGAGCTGTATCATGCTCCAGCCATGTAGGACAGACGGGAGCACAGAGGACATTTTGGGGAGAGCAAAAATGCTCCAGCACAGTAGGAGATATGGTGTGTCTGAACCATCTTGAAGGGCTCTGGCTGATGGAGCCAGGCTGTGACCAAAAGGACTGAGAGCTCCAGAGAAAGGTATCAAGGCAAAAAAAGAAGGTAACATCAGGATGCTTTCAGCTTATTATCCCAATAATTTGTGGTTTGCTTTGGAAAGTTTTAACAGAAATCATGTCAGAGGAAGGTGCCCAGATTCATTCTTCCTTCCCTCTTTGTCCTGCCATTGGTAAGACCATGAGTTTAAAAACCATTATTTTGGAATTATTTTTCCACAGGGACTTTGGTGATAATATCAAAACCTTTTTCTAGCTAAACTCTTAAAGAGTCATTTCATCTTTGTTCATGGTGTCAGTGTGCCATCCCACATTGTAAAAAACAAAGCCCCTAAAAATTAAAACCTGCATTTTACAAGCATATTTAGTAGTCTGAATTATACCCAAGTTCATTATAGCTTATTGGGTAAAATATTTACCATATGTGTTTTCCCACTGTGAAAGACAGCTAGACTTGATTAGATGCTTAAATGCTCACATGTTTTGAATGAAGAATTGAGGGGAATCTCTTGGTTGGTGGCAGAGGCAGCATTAAGGACAGTATGAGCCTGTGCACTGCTGCAAGATCTTCCAAGCAATAAAACAGAGTGGAAAAAAAAAAGAAAAGAAAAAAAATTGCACTTTGCAATCTTTCGTGTTCAAGATGACTGAATCTTAACCTACATAGAAATAATTTCCTGCTCACCAGTGAATGAGTGATCACATGAAAGTCTGCTCAATCATTTTGTGGGCAAGGAGCAAGTGCATAGATCTTGAGTTTTCAGCAAACCCAGGGGAGTCGTGGTCTAACTCCCACCTTGGAGAATGGTGTCCCCTTCATATCAACTACTTCTCTGTGTTGTAAAGAGTAATTTCTGCTCTCCTTCCTGTCAGCTGGCTTTCATATGTAGGTGAAATAAACTCTGTGTGCTGAATGTTAGGTTTCATGTGCAGTGGCTCCAAATCCTGCAGTGTAGCCCACACCTGAGTAGAGGGATTGTTCCATGGAACATCAGTATTGTGTAGCACCCCTGGAGGAGTTACACCTGGCACTTCTGTACAAAAGTACTGATTTTCTGTATTTTAGTTACATTTACTGCAATTTAGCACAGGAATGCTCTCTGCTCTCTCAAACACACAGTTTATGACTGGAGAGGTCGTAGCACAGCCTATTTGTGAAAACATCTCAGCACCGCTCTGGGATAAGTGAGCTCAGGAACTTGCCACCATCGAGCCAGGAGGGATTTGCAGTTGCTTCCTTTTTATACTTCCTCTGCATTGGAATAGAAGATTTTGATTTAAAACCTTCATTTAACATTTGGGAGAGACTTTTTTTTTCTGTCTGGTTATAATTGTTAAAATAGGTCAAGGTTGATATCCAGATCATCATAAATCACTCCCCTTTAAAGGCAAATGTTTTCCTTTGTGGCCTGAGGGACTGAAATCAAGTCTGACAAGGCAAATAGACCTGCATTTCATTCTTGGCTTTTCCGCACTGCCTCTTTTTTTTTCCTCCATCTGGAGAGTGGTGCTTACCTTGCACCGCTGTTGTGGGGCTTAATTAATCCCTCTATTTGCACAGCGCTTTGAACGTGCCCAAACGAAACACTGTTGTTTTAATTGCCTCGTGGCTCTGTGCAGCCTCCTGTGACAGCAGGGTCTGAGGGCCAAATTGATGGGCAGAGCGAGATCCCTGGGCTGCTTTCTGAGCTCTGCCTGACAGCCCAAACCGGGGAGGGGATCACAGGGTGTGGCAGATCTCTGTCTTGGGCACAGGTTTAACAGGGATTGTGCAGACTCCTGGGCTGTTTTCTGTGCCCCATGGCTGGACCAGCAGCTGGTGGAGGAGCTGCCTGTGAGGTGAGGAGGCTGCCATGGGAAAGGCTGGCTTGCAGGTTGCTGAGCATCTAGTACTGACAGCTAGAAATTTGCACCTAAATTTAAGAGCCAAGTGGTTATATTAGTTTATCTGTTGGTGTTTGGAACCCAGGAGGGGATTTGGTCTTTGCTTAGAAGGTGTCTAACCACCTCAGGATGATGTCCTACAACATAGGCAAATGTCTGAAGACAAAATGGTCACTTAGCCATCTTAAAGGTGCATTATCAACCGTGTCTGTAATCTACTAGGCGTTTAAGGCCATAAACCAGATCACTGGTGCTGTAGAGGGCCATAGGCTTTGTGTATTTTTTTGGCAGAGATTCTGTCTGATGTAATTGAGGTCTTGCTTCCTTGAGTTTTCTTTGTTAAATAGCTGACCATACTGTTGTGGAGGGGAGGGTTAGTTCACAGTAAAACAGGGGCAGGTTAAAGCTGTAACAAGGATATTAACCAGTAGTAGTTACAGCAGTAAGCATTTGCATACCAGTGATTGATTTTCCTAGCATCTCCTTTTACAAAAGAGATGCAATAGTAAAGCATGTAGGCCTTCACAGATGGGCTGTAAAAGAACAATAGAAACATTGTAGTGGTGTTTGCTGTGTCATTTCCTCCCATCTTTTCATTTGCTGTCTTACTCCATCACTCCTCATTTTTTTTGTCTTGTCAGTTTCTATTTCCTCTGTTCCTTGCTGGCAAAGTAATTTCCTAGTGGAAGTGGATGCCAGCATGGGGATGTTCATGCAGTAATGCCCTTGCCTGCCAGTGGCCCATAGCCTTGGTGAGGCTGGCTATAGGAGAGCTGCAGAAAACACAGCCCACATATGGACAAGGGATGGGAAGCCAGAATTTACTTCATTCCCAGAAGTCAGAATTTGTTTCACTGTTATCATGATGGTGGATCCTTTTCCAGTGATATATTCAGGACACTTGGGTGCCAGTGGGAAGAAGCTGAGTATAAAAGAACACAGAGAGGGAAAGGCCTCCAGAAAAACATTTGAGTTACTAATCATGTGCCAGGAAGCAAATTTAGGGTGACAATGCTGCATGGACAGTGCTGTCTGTGGTCAGCCTGCCGGAGCAGTGGTATGGGCTTTTCCTTGCAAGGAGGAGGAGGAGTATGAAAAGGACACTTTTCTTAAGTTTCCTAAGCTGAAAAGCTGCTGCTTAGATGTAGCTTTCAGAAAATTCCATTGAGGCATGAAAGAGGAACTGTGCAGAAGGCTTGAATTACTCCGCTTCTCAGAAGAAGAAACAACTTGATTGTAGATACAAAAATCCATCCAGGAGCACCACATTGTGTCACTGTGTTTCTGTGACACAATGCCAACAACAGTCTGGCCATGAACATGCTTACTCCGTTGTCTGAAACTATGTATTTCGATCATGTAACAACTGAATTTCACTCATCTTTATTTTGTCAAGTCTATGCTGCATTAAGCATTCCTGCTAAATGGGAGTTTTGGTGGTGACTCACATTCAGGGAACTATGGTGTGAGACCTGTATGTTTACTGGGAAGTCAGAGCTTGGAGCTGACAGACTCCACTCATGTCTCACTTTGGAGTGATACCAGTGTGTTATGAGGTATGGATTATTGTCATTTCCATCCTTCTACATGTGCTTTGCCACAGTTGAAAAGATTTATAGATGGTATTTGATATAAAGCAGCATCTGTAAGAGGGTGAAGGATAATTGATTAACAACACAACTGACTGCCTGTATGTGTCACTGCAACTATATTGACCTGCCTTCTTTGTTTAAAGCCCTTTTCCCTTCACTTTCTTCCTGCCGTGAACTACATTTCATAGAATAGCCCAAAGCCTTCTTGAGAGCACTTCTTTGGTCATCAGTGTCCTGTTGGCCGTCCCTTGAGCTATTTTATACTTTCTTGACAGTGTCCCTCATGCTAGCTACTCTGACGTGGGCTCCTCCTCCAGAAAAAAAAAATTAACACAGTTGCCTTGGGTAATGTTCATTCTCTTAATGTGCTTTGCTGTGATAAGAGGAATGACTGTCACTTGAGATAGCTGGGAAAGGAATTGAGGAATTTAGTCATCAGAGTGCAAATTTTATTGCTTTCTTTTCCAAGAGGACAGCAGGTACCAGTAGTTGGTGTGAGGTGGAAAATTGCTTAGTATTGGACATGACTGTGATCCCCATGATGCACATGCTGTGCGTTCATCATTCATTGCTCCTGTCTCCTTCTTTCCCCAAAAAAAGAGAGAATAGAGGCCATTGGCTCTTACTCCCTGGCTGATGGAAGTACAGCCTTAAAACTCCTCTTCCTATGCATTGTGTCCTTGCAGTTAAAACCCCATGTAAGGTCCTTTCTGTGCCCTCCCTGCCCAGCCCAGCAAGGAAACAGTGCTCCTTTGCATGGTCCCTGCCCAGGACCTCACCATGCCAAGGCCTTGGGCTCTGGGTGGTGGGAGGCTGAGCCCATATTTGGGTTCTGCCACCTCTGCTTGAGGGAAACCAGTATGCCTCTTTACATCTTGGCTTTCAGCAGAAATGCCCAGGCACTCCCCCATGGCTTTGGCTTTAGACTCAGCTCTCACTGCTCTGAATTTGCTTTGGATTGGACTGCTTTCATTGGGAGGGAGGGAGGGAGGAAAGGAGGGAGGAGGCTGGTAAGAGCGGACTACCCTTCCTCTGGCTTTACTTATTGTCATGATACTATTTCTTGGCTACTTCAGCCTCACCTGCCTGTGCAGCTGGTGATGTGGGAGCTGTGCACCAATGCTTGGCTGAGCAGAAGTGTTACTGAAGCCTTGCCATGTTATTCAGTGCCCTCTAGGATGCAAGCAAGGCTGCAGAATCAGTTTCTTACGTTCAGTCACGTAGTGTAGCTCCTTTATCTGTGAGGTCTTTTGTGTACTCAACCTGGCAAAGTCTGATTTTAGTCTCCAGTTTCCAGGTTGTGAGGCCTAGGTTGGATCTGTTTGGCCTGGGGACCCGTGCCAAACGAGGCAATTCCTTCCAGCAGGAGCAGCCCAAACTGCAGCTCCACAGGGTCTGGCCCTCACCTTTGTCTCATCTCTTTGCTGCTCTGAGCAGTTCTGTGCTGTGATTTGCTGTCTTTCTGGTTGCCATTGGTGTTGGAGGTGACAAGAAATGCTGGAGCAGTAGGTGCTCTCCCTTCCAGGTGTTGTCTGGTACAGTTGCATCCTCTCTCCTGCTGCCCCATTTCTGTTGCCTCCTCGTTGTCAAAAGAGGTGCAGACTGTCAGGAAACTAGGCTTGTGCCTTAGAAAATGTGCTGGTTTTGTCTTGTTTCCTTCTTCCCAGGAGGCAGGAGGGAGAGGAGAGGGAAGAGGCGGAGAGTGGAGAAAGCAGTCTGATGGGTTACCCATGGCAATGACACGGATGGGCAGTTTTTAGTGGGGAATGTTTGCTCGTGCTCCCCCCATACTAGTGGGGGGTGATTGTGGAGAAAACCACAATCCCCTCGGGAGCTGGCCTTGGGAACAGATGGGAACACCGTCTTCTCTTTAAGACCGGGGTCAAGAACCAAAGCAGGACCTTGAGCCGCTTGAATACCCTGATCTGGTGTTTAGTAGGAGAAAGCTATTTGAGAAAAACCTACCAGGGTTAGTTGTGAGTTTGTATGGGATGAAAGGGGTATGGGCTTCATGTATAGTTTTGATCAAAATATTTTTGGAAGCAGGTCAATTACAGAGAGTTTTCCTAAGCTTTCATTGTCTTGCCACCTGTCAGTCATTAGAAATGTTGCATTTTTGTTGTCCATCGCCTCTAAATTGAAGTAAAGGAAATAAATGTCATTAGGACACATTTACTGTGCTCTCTCACTACCTCTTAAATGCTTAAAGTTGGTTCACGACTGTGTATTAATAATTGCATTGTATTCATCTATTTTTAACTTGACTCTAATCCTGAAAGCAACCAAGCAGAAAAAGTATTTAATAACCAACAAACTTAGAGCAGTACGCATAGCCCAGTGCTGTTAACATCCTTCAGCAAAAAAGATTAAGTGCTGCTGTCGTCATTTAAGCTTTGGGGGGTGGGAGGGAACAGAGAAGGGAGAGAGATGTCTGATCCACTTAGTGCAAAGTATAAATTGATGTCATTTTAATTTTCGTCTTATAAGATTTACCACTTTACATGTAAATACCAGGCAGCATTGTGGCTATGTTGGATTTCTGATTCACATGGAAAATGTGTTCATCTGCTGGAACTTAACTGATCACACTGAGTTAAGGGGAGGATAATAAAAAGCTATGGAGTGAATAATAGAAGGATTTAAAAATGAGGCATGGGGGGCAGGAGATAGAATACAATATAATTTGGGAGGTAAAACTATAGTTGAGATTAACAATGTATTTCTGGACATCTGGCTGATCTAAAAGTCTGTCTGACAATTATCTTATAATTGTTAAACCTGCCGCCTTTATGTGTGGGATTAGGTCTGTTTAAATATGCATGCAAAAAGCAGAATGGTTATTGATTCTGTGCTGTGTAATTTGGGCAGATCTTAGTTCGGAGTGAAATGAGGTTTATTCCTACTTTAGTTCACATGTATTTCATTCTTGTTTAGCCTTTTTTCTCAAATGCATTGTGAAAACAAGAACATCTGTGAGAAACTTAGTGGCAGGGAAAGACTTTAGAATAAAAGTTACCACTTTTAAGAGGAACTTATTTATAAAGGAAAAATGGGTGTCTTATTAGTTAGTAAAAATGTATCTTCTGAACAATTGTATGAAAATTAGCATCTAATAATCCTGCATCTGTATTTAATCCTTTTCACTGTGACAGATCCTTAATGAAAGAGACTTGTCTTTACGCCAATTAGTTTGAGACCCTAACCTTTGTGCTTAACAAAAATGGTTGCAGGAGCAATGCTGACATCCTTGGTGCTGTTCATAAAGAAAGAAAACTCCTAGGAAAAACACATTAATATCAGCCCCCATGGAAACACTCAAGCATTTCATTAGCAGTTGTAAGCTGGAGAGACAATAAGTTGGAGGGAAGGCTTTATTAGGCGAGAGGTGGTAAATGGAAAACTGGCAGCAGAAAATCAAAGTTTAATCATGAATAGCCCCTTACAACTGCAACAGCATCTTATTGTTCATGTTTGCATTTCCATCATGCCCTGATCACAGCTATCTAAGGCCATATAATAAATAAATAACCCAACCTGCACAAGCAAGAAAAAACAATATGATGGCTCAGTGCCAGAAAAAACTGCTCTGCAGCCATCTGCTCAGCATCAGCCCAGCACCAGCCAGCACACTGTGAGCGGGAAGCACAGATCATTCCTCAAGGCCTGGTGGTCAAAATGTCACTGGTTTTATGTTCTTTGCAGAGTATATTTAATGTGATCTTTTCCTTACAGCAGCGGTCTCCACTGGTGTTCTAGTTACACATCTATATTAAAAATCCACCATAAATACGTTGTGTCTATATTCAAAGGCTAAGGGCACAGAGTTGAAACTGAATATTTTGGTTTGCTGTTCTAGGATGGTTTAAATGGAAAAACTGAACATGTGTCAAGGGATGTAAGAGAAGGAACAGATTAATGATGGCATGAGAGTGGTCAGAAAAGGTGATATTTCTGTAGAATCACGTTTCTGAAGATGGTTAGGTACCTAAAAGTGCAAATAGGTCCTGGTCCTGGGATTTTCAGATGGTCTGGTTGTTAGACCTCTGTGCAATGAAAGACAGCCTTTTGAGAACTGTGCTTATTTTCTACTGCATTATGTCTTCTGAATATCTTGGTGCTTTGGAAATTTCCCTATTTACATGCTGGGCTTTTTATAACCTGTGGTGATCTGGTTTGTAGTAGTTATGGAAGCTGCTGCCTCTGTGTTTTATCGTCTGCCCTGGAATGCCCATTCTTGGGCACAGTCTTCATGCTTTAGTTGTGTTGACAGCCAAAGTCAACACTGGGGTTTTGGACCAAGAGATTGAAGAAGGAAATAGAGGGCACAGGAACTCACAACTCTGGTTTAGTGTTTAGATACCTAAAATCTCTTAAAATAAGTGACCTGTAGTCTACTAAGTGGGAAATTGTGATTTCTGCAGCAGCTGTGGTGTTGGTGGAGGCTCCCAGTGGACACCAGTAACCCTGATGTGGAGTCATCTACTGGAGTTTGAGAAGCTTCAGTCTTCTAATGAAGATTTTAAAGAAAGATAAAAGCTTGAATTCTCTCAGCAATTGTGTTTTGTTGCCAGAAAATGCATGTGTTAGACTTGTCATCCAAACAGTGTTGTGGGCATTCACTGCTGTGCCTCTTGAATGCAGGATCACCAGAGCTCCTAGGCAGTATGGACCACTTGAAGATTTAGTCCACTGCAGGGCTTGTATTCTTCTCTGTGTTAAGAGCAGGTCAGGCAGAGAGTTGGGATTTGGGGGCAGCCAGCCATGTCAGAAGACTGATTATTGGTATGTTTTAACACTGAAAAATACCTAACATAGATATGTATTTTGTAGAATGCAGATGTTTTTAGAACATGGAAAGCACCTCCTGGAGGATAAAAACCTGACTCCCTGCTGCTACTGGAACTACATCATCTGGTGCCTTTGTGTATAGACCAAATGATGTCTCAGAGCTAACTGGGCTATTTCCTCCAAGTTCTGTTGAAAGTCTGTTCAGAAACCCATTTGTATGAAAGGTTAAACACCTAATTTTATCCTGAGACACTACAATTGTGGCTTTGTACCCATGCAGTCCCCTGGCAGTAAACAGGGAAGCCAGCTGAGCCCAAAGGCAGTGGGGGCTCATTCTCACCAGAGCAAGACACATTCTGCTGTTCTTTCCTGATACAGTGGGCTCAGAGGTGGAGGAGCTGAGCATTTCTTCTCTGGGTCTTCCATGCTCATGTCATATTTGAACATGGCCAGCCAGAATCAGGCTCCAGAGGACATTTCATCAGTGCTTTCTTCTACAGCACCTGAATCTCCATGTGCCTACTGGAAGTACATAATTTGCACAAGCATTTTTCATACCTGCTTTGCATTAGTAGGTAATACCTTCTGAGCAGCTGATGCAGGTCTTTCATCTGTAATTCCTGGTGACTGAGACCAGGGTATGTCAGAGATCTGTGCACATATGCTGAGGACCCTACACAGTTACTCAAGTTCATTCTGTTTTGGTGTGAAACACCTTCATTTCCTCCAATGTCCTCTGTGTGACAATCTCCCAATTTCGTCACCAATAAACTTTCCTTAGAATGTTCCTCATTTTCTGTGACACTCATAAAAACAAATCAGTTCCAGTGCTTGCAAAATTTCTCTAACTCCTATTGGCAGAGGCTGTTGCAGCTTTCCCTCTGTTGCCAGCTCCTTTATCATCAGGCTGTTTCTGTGCAGCTTTTTTTGTGTTACCCACGTGGTGCTCTGTCAGCAGGTTTACTGAAGGGAACTCAGATGGTTCCAGCAGTATTTCTGTTGTATAAAAAGTGAATCAGCTTTTCAGAAAGAGTTATTTGGGTTAATTTGCAATAACTAAGCTTCAGTGAGCCTTGTTTTCTGCATGGCTTTATCCCACTTCATACGTACCTCTGCCTTCATCTGATAAAGCAAATAAAACAAGCTAGAAAAAAGATATTTTTATGTTAATTTTCTTTTTGGTGGTCAAAAAAGGACATCTACTGAAATTAATAAAACATTTTTTTATTCATTTATCTGCAGTAGTGCAGACAATGCTGCTAATGATGTACACTGCTGATCTGAATTTGAAAATTAATGCTGGTTTTAAGTTTTGAAGAAATATTTTCGTAATATTATTGCATTTGGATGGAACATGCTGAGTTTAAGGAATAACCGTGAAGATAATACTTTGCTGATGACTTGCTAACAGGTGCTAAACCATTCCAAAAAGTGGAGGCAACAGCTCAAACCCAGTGGTATGTCTGATCATACAGGTTGCAAGAATATTATTTTCAATAGTGGGTGCTTGTTTTTCATTCATGTGGGCACTTTATCAGCTTGGACAGTGAAAATGATACCTGCATTTTCTAATAGGTGTTACTTTCTTCTTATATTTGCATTCTTAAACAGTCCTGTTCCTGTAATGATGCATCAAGGGTGTATTTACTTGTGTTGACATTAAAATAGGCATTTAAATGAGAAAACCTTTTCTTCAACACAAGGGTAAATCTGTTTCAGAAGCCCTTACAGATCTGAATTTATTAGCAAATTTGATCACAGTAAGTTCAGCTTACTGTGTTGTGTTGGCACAAAGGGGAATTTGGAAGTGTTTGAGCAGTCCTTGTGGGGGAGAGGGCAAAGTATGTAGAAAGGATATTTTTCCATTACAGTTTAAGCATTGCTTTGCTTTAAAGGATACTCCCAATTATTCCTTATATAAGATAAGAAAGGAAGTAATACAGTGTAGTAGAAAGGAGCTTGTTCTGTTCCACCTTTCTGTACTCAACAGATCATCAGTGGCTTTTGAATGCCCCTCCATGCAGGGAGGAGATGTAGAGGTACTGAAATATTTGGCAGCTTGCACATGTATTTTTGTTGGCTTCCCCTTGTGTTGAGCTGGCATTTAGAACTGAGCAAACTTAGAATCATGGAATAATTAAGGTTGGAAAAGACCTCCAAGATCATCAAGTCTAACCTCTGACTGAACACCACCATGCCAACTAAACCATAACAGTGAGTGCCACATCCAGTCATTTCTTGAACACTGTGGATCCCAAGTGCCTGCAAGACGTGGCTAGAAGAGGGTCTGTGAGGAGTATAAACCATGGAGATGGAGCAAAATAGTAGGCAAATATGGAAAGTTATGAGAGAAAAATGGCAGAGCCGTGTTAAAATAGTTTTGCTTGTTTTTCATTGGTGGGTGAAGAATATATAGCCAGACTGATCCTTCCATATAACCAAATTCAGCTGCTTTTCTTCAGGAGAATATGTTTGCTTTTGAAGATTTGCTTTGCCTGCACTTGTACTTTTTTCTGTATTTATATTTTCCTATATTTCTTTCTTTATCTTCTTTCCATTCTTGCTCTCTCAGTAACTCACTGTTCTGCTGTGTTGTCAACTGTAGCACTAAACAGATAAGGTTAAACTTCTCTCAAGCACTGAGTACCTCTTAGAAGTATGCTGGCAATAATATTTATGTATAATGGGGGCAACATATTTGTATTGTGGGAACATCCTCACCTTATGACTTGCTAATCTATATGGGCTATTTTAGTGAAAGGAAAACTACCATTTGAGAACTGAACCTGACCTAAAGACAGAATAAGATAAAGAACAAGACTAGATCCCTAAGATGTCCAAATAAAGAAAACAAAAAACTGTGATGTTCAGGAATTTTTGTCTAAGACTTCTGAGAGGAGTGAAGCAAAATAACGAGGCAGAAGTTTCTGAACAATATTCTGAGCACTCCTAAATGGAGATAAGCCCCAAATCAGTATTTTATGTCCCACTGAGAAGAACCCAAGAGACTGTTGTGAGTACTAGGCAGCCAACATCTCCTGGCCTCTGTGGTGTGCAGATCCTGGCCGGACTGGTTGGTTGGACACATGTATCTTGGTGCATATGAGTACTTGAATATGAAAGTGTTGGTAAGTAAAATCAGCTTTGGAGTTTCATAAAATAAAATCACCTTCTACTTTCAGGAAATCTTACACTGAGTTTTGTTACACTAATCTACACCTGTAGGCAGAGCCTTGAAGTCCAGGAAAGGCTTATAGGCTGAGGAAGCCAGTGATGGTATAGACTCTCTCAGAGAAGTCCCTTTTGCTTGCTGGGTTGTGCCATCTTCTCCAGAGGCTGATTTTGGAGCACTCCCTGTCCCCAACACGTAGATGGGAATAACATAGTTTTGTAGAAGCAGAACTTATTGGAGCTGTTTGTCAGGACTGTCACAGCTGGAAGCAGGGTTCACTTTCTCCCTGGGAATCCTAGGAAAGTGCATGATTCCCAAGCTTTGACCTCAGCAATGCTTAGGCAGCATAGCTCCCCAACACCCTGGCATGCTTGGAAGCCATGAGGTTCACCTGTTGATATAATCCATATTAAAATGCAGCTCTTTATATATTTATTTGTAAATTAAGAAGGAGGATGTGCTCCTTCTGTATATGCCTGGCGTTTGAAAATAATAATAATACTATCATGTGTGTTAACAATGTGGTTGGCAACATGAAATGGAAAAGGTGTGTCTGGTCTATTCTCATAGTGTTTGGTGTCTAGGTTTTTACATTTTTTTATTATTATTATTATGTGTGTGAGTGCAGCAGTTTTATTTCTGTTGCCTTCCTTGCTAATACTGCAGCTCTTACTTTGCAGGTCTGCCAGGCTCTGATAACTTAAATTTAGTGTAGCCCATTTGGTAAGACATCATTGTGCTGGTGTGTCATCCTGGATTAGCAGTGAACATCAACTACAGCCAGCTAGGATGGCAAATTTGGGAGCCACAGCCCTGCCTGGAGCCAGTCACAGTACAGTCTTAGTGACAGCTGCTGGCAGTGTGTAGTAAGAGCTGGTGAAGTAAAATAGGAAAGCTTGGTAAATGCATGTAAGAGAGTAATCACCCAGGAATTTGTATGGCTCATGCTCAGCCTTTTAATGTTTTCTATTTTCTCTTGTTAGTAGGTGGTTCCCCAAACTGGAACCTTTAAAGAGCATAGATGAGGCTTGAATAAGATCAGCTGGCAACAGTGCAACCATGAGTTTTACAACAACCAGTCAAATGAAATAAAACAGATTGATGTTTATAATAATGGTAACATTAGCTTGCCTTACTGCTAATATGAATGCTAGTAAGATAAATATTGAACATCTCTAAATAAACTACCATTATTCTAGCATGAAACCTCCCTTCAAACTGTAATTCTTCTTGAGAAAGAGGCAGTGGTTTTCTTTAATCTTTGCAACAGGCTCTCTACTCTGAATCATTTCCTTTAATTGCTGTTCTAAAATATATAACAGGTTTTTTAATGCATACTTTTTATATTTGTCTTTTTTCTTTCCGTTAATTGCAGTACTTCCATTCAAGCTTGAAAATTAAATTGCTTCTTCAACGTGTTTCTTCTCTGCTATATGTAGACATTGGGGTTTTTATTAGCCCTGTTTCCAGGAAAGCTGTAAGTGCACGAGCACCATGCACCACAGAGAGGCTTTGGCCAGTTCTCGTAGTTACAGGTGCTTTAAAGGAAACTCAGAAGAGCTGCCACGCAGAACAGACCTCATCTCCTCCTACTCTGGGGAATTTATCTTGTGCTTGGGGGACTGAAGAGCAACACCAAAAGCCAGTGGGATGGCTGCTCACTTCTGTTTTTCCAGTGCCTGCTCTGAGCAGCTCAGAAAGGCTTTGCAAGTTGCACTCTGAAACTGTGAGTGCCAGAGCCAGGGATCAGGATAAAGTCCTCCTCTCTCCTTTCATTTGAACAATCCACTTCATTTATTTGCATTGATTGCAGATTTGGTTAATAAGTATGTTAACTGTATATCAAAACCTGATTAGGGCTTATGAGATTAATAGGAATAAAAAAGTCTTGAAGTATTTAAAAACAAATCATCTTTCATAGCAATAAGATATGCAAAGTCACGTACAACTTGGTCCATCTGTCATTTAGGATGTCATTGTAGTTGTTTCAAGAAAAAAAAAACTTGAAGGAGAAAGGAGCAAGTGAGCCACAAGTATTATATGTAGAAATAAAAGAGTTTGATTTAAAACCCAATAATAATCCATCCCTTCTGGAAATCTTACACTGCATCTCAAATAGCAGGAGCATTCCTGCTCAGTTTTTAGGCATTTTGCTGGTTTTGACAACGGGTGTTTACAGGCCAGATGGAGGGATGTTGGCGGGGATGGGTGGTCTGCAGATGGAAGCAGCAGCCGCTGCCTCCTCAGGCTCTTCTGAAGGGACTCGCAGCAGCTCAGCCAGGAGTCATGTGGATGTTTGTCCCTGTGCTCCCACAGGGAATGTGGCAAAGCTTCAGGGTGGGATGAGGGAATCCTGCTTGTGTCCCACAGCTTCTGGATCCACACCAAAATATGAGATGAGTGTTTAAGTGGTGGAATACCTCTGGTCAGAAATCTTTCCTGATGGGCTCACCATCCTAATGGAGAATTGAGTTGCGTGTTAGTTTGTGTCTCAAAAGGGCATTAAAGTACCAGCAGCAGAGTTACACGTGTGCTATCAGCAGTCTGAGAGTGTCACTTGGTATTGTGATTATCTGGTATTTTTTACTGATTTGTTTTGGTTTGTGTTGTATTAATGGGGGGCGAGGGGGGGGGTTTATAAGCAAACATCTGGGTTGAAAGGTTTTAAGTTTTATTCCTCCTCTTGCTGACTTCTTTTGATTTAGTTTCAGATGGATTTTAGCAGTTTGAGTGCAGCCCAGATGAAAAACATTTTTTTTCTTTTCCCAGGAAAACACATACAGTCATACACACTAAAAGGTGTCATTATTTTAATTAACTCTAATGTGTAGCAAAAGCAAGCTTATATGTGAGGAATATGCCTTTATTTTCAGACACATACACAAGTACAGTACTCACAAAGGCACTCCTCTATCTCAACCATTCAATCATCAGTATATGTATAGGAATATAAAACATAGTTCTTTCTCTTGATTTCATCCAGGGACATTTGGTTAGTGGTTATGGGTCATAAACTACTTTGAAATAATATTTTTAAGCTATGATTTGTGGGGTGATTGTGTCAAATTTTGATTCCTGGAAATATTTGTATTTTAATAAGATGGTATATACTACAAGGCCAGTTCACTGCAACCTTGTACTAAATGCTAGGAGCATGTTAGAGAATTGTTGCTTCTCTTCTGCAGTCTTTTGAAGCTGCTGTGTTATCGCTTGCCCCTTTCTTCCAGCCAGCTTCTGGAGCAGACATCTCTTTTCCACTGAGGATAAGGATATTCTGATCTCATAGCTTCACACACATAGCAGAGCATCACCTCTTGGAATATCCAACTTGCTTGCAGATAAAGATACTGCATCCCTGCTAAACCTGCAAAGAAGAGAGTTGATGGTCACTTTAGCTGGCTTTGCAGAGAAGGCCCCTGACATCCACAAGGCTGCTTCAGGGTTGCGTGTGTCTTATTCTCTGTAGGCAAGTGCTGATTTTAAGGATTGTGTGTTCTAAAAATGCGCACTTAAACATTTTAAAAAACCTCTTAGGAGTTAGTTACTGGCAGCACATGTTGTCTGTCTGCTGTGTGGGCTCTGGAGAAACTGACAAATTTGAGTTTCATCCGCCTTCTTTCTCCTTTGAGCTGCCGGGAGGATCGGACTCCAGAGAAAAACTTTGGTTATTAAATCCATCTCCCACCAGTGCAGGAGAGTTCACAGAGCATCTGCATACCATGATCCATGAGAATGCCTTCCTGTTGGGATTTGGGGCAGATATTTCCTTCCTCTCCCTAAAAAAAAAATTGAATATTAAAAGTGACTTCTGGCTTTGACTTTGGCTGTTTTAGTAGGAGTGACACTTGAAAACCAGAGCTGTACACGAATGAACAACAGAGTAGTATGAAAACTGTTGCATAGACACTGAGCCAGAGTGGTGGACCTTGACTGGGCAAAACTGGGTTATTTCAGAGTGGAACAAAACATGCTTTTGCCATTGCTAGCCTTGTTTAGTTACATTTTTGCTTCGTTGACTGTGCTGCCTGTGTTTGGGAGGAGGAGCAGTAGCCAAGGTGTGGGCGAGAGCAAATGCAGAGGGTTATGGAGAGCATCATTTTTTTTGAAGGTTTTTGGCTTGGGTACACTGAAATGAGAACATTTACTTTCTCTTGATGGCCCAGGTGAGCTGTACAGCAACAGAGAGGGGATCCACCATAAGTGCATTGCTTCTGAAAGCAGACCTGTAACCACCAGAGAACACTGCAGCATATGCCTGGAAGAGTTGGAGAGGAAAACATGGTTCATGCTAAAGGAGAAAAGGAAAGAAACAGAAATCCTAATTTTGAAAGAAATGTGTCTTTTCCCAGAAAACAAAACAACAACAACAAAAAAAAGGCAGTCTCACAGTAGGAACGGCAGTTCTCTGCTCATTCTGAGTATGTAAATAACCAGTGATTTTCCATAAAAAGGGATCAGTACATTAGGGGTTTGGTTGCAATAATAAACCCCTTGTTAAACTTTAAACAAACCCCCTATCATTACATGTGCTCCCAAGCTGATTTTTGGATGGATTGAACTGGAGTTAATGCTGCAGCTGATGACCTTCTTGGCAGAGGTGGCCTGACACTGCACAGATGGAGGCTCAGAGGTCCCCTTGGCCTCCACCTTCCCCTTCACAGGCTCTAGCCAATTAGGTATTTATTAGGACCCCCCAGCTCTGCACTTGTACCCCTGCACAGCAGCCCCTCTCCTGTGGAGAAGGGATGAAAGCTGCCCAGCTGTCACCTTTTGCAGGCTGTGGTTATGTTGCCAGCTTCATCTCCTTCTCTCTCACCTCTCTCTCCCTAGAGGAGGAGGCTGCTCCCAACCTCATTACTCTCATTTCCACCCTAAGCGCATTCATGGCCAGCACGCACCCGCTTTGTTCCCAGCTCAGTTGTCCTGTGGCTTAAACAGCTCTCTCTTGTCCTTGGTGTGTAATCCCCTTAACGGGCAGGTTTTTATCCCCTCACCCCTTTATCCCACTTCATATGAGGCTTTGGAAGCCACGTGTCTCACCTCCTGCTGGAGAATCTCTCCACTGCCCCATCGTCCCGTGAGTCTTTCCGTGTGCCTGTTGCAGTATTGCCTTGCCTTTCTCGAGTGGGGATAATGGGATTTACACCCACTGCAGATTGCATTACAGAGGTGTGGATGGGGCTCACCAGTGCCTGGTGCAGTAGCAGCCTGTGTGCAGCCTCTTCTGGAAATTCCTTGCCTTTGGAAATGCCCCATTGGGTTGCATATGCCTTTTTCTCTATGTGTATTTCCTTAGTGGTCCCTCACTGTGATCAGCTGGCATTCAGAAATCCTTTTCCTCCGCTATTATTTGCAAATGTAGGTGCTTGAAACTGCTGGAATTGGTCCCAGCAACGTGACCTTGTATCTGGTACTATTGAATTTCATTGCATATCTATTATCACACACCTTAGTGTGATATTCTGCATTTTCTGAAGATTATTAGGACCATAGTTGCTTGAATACAAAATGTTCTGAGGGAGTTTCACACCACTGCTGTTGTGCGTGGTGACTAATGAGCTTGTAAATCTCTTTTGAATTCTTTTCAGCTTTTCTTACTGCTAAATCCCAACTTTGCAAGACCAGCAGATAAACAAACTGTGATAGCTCTTTTCCTCCAGTTCCCACAGCCAGAAAATTGAGAAATCATGCTGGGTCTTGTGCTGCTGTGGGTGTCATTGCTGCCTCTTGTTGTACTCAGAAGAAGCTGTGTAAGATCACTAAAGTCATAATTACAGAAATATAATAACACTATGGACAGTGGCAGGCTAGTGCCTAGTTAAGAATGCAATTGGACTGATATTGCTCTGTATCTGCCCAAGAGTTTTTGCTGCCTTTCCCTCCTGGGCACATTCCTGGTGATGGTACAATGGAGAATACCTTTTCCAAGTGACTAAGCACATGTGTTGAATGCAGGAATTTCCTGGAGGAGCTTCCTTTCCTAAACTGCACTGCAGCAGCTCCCCTGCAGGGCTGTTTTGCAGAGTCTTTGCTGATGGCATGTATTCTGACAACTTTTATGGTGTCTGCTGTCATCCAACTTGTGTGCTGGTTCAAGAGAGTGTGGTTTTTCCTTGTACTTTTGACTTGGGATGCACATGTTGTATTTTCTTCCTCTCTAGTACTGGATGAACTGCACCACATGGTCACTGTGTGTTCACTGCATGTTCTGATTTTTGTTTTATTCCTGTTGGGAGGTGAAGAAGTTGTGATGATTCGCTTGGCTTTAAGTTGATGTATCATGATGCTGTAGTTTGCTGCTACGTGTCTGAAGACTGTTACACGTGCAGGGAGGAATTCCTGTGCTCACTGATCCACTGAAATTACCAAACTCCTTCACTGAGGTCTCTCTCAAAGTCTTCTCTACCCTGGTCATTCCTGAGGTATAAGAGAGTCTTTCCACTGAAGTCTAACTCATTCTTGTGCCGACCTGGGCATTGAACATCATTCTAGTCTCATGGACATGGATAACACTAGAGGCTGTTTTCCAGAGTGCTTCATTTTGCTCCTTTATTTTGTTCACATAGGGATTATAGAAGTTTAGATTTTGCATTGATTTATTAGCAGGCAAATAAACAAGAGCATTTAAGAAACAATTAAGTATTTAAATAGGGAATATTCCTGTTGCAAAATTACTAGTCTTGATTATCTTGCATTTTTTTATCTTTTGAAGTCTTATATCTCAGTAAAATTGGGCAACTCTTTTAAAGTTGAGGTCAAACTACATTATACTCTGTAAACAACATTTCTGTCATCTTTGTGTTTTGCCTCTGCAGGGATTTGAGAGTGTGAGTGTAAGGGACAGTTGCTGCAGTTAAGCTTCCAAAAACTTTCAGGCCCCACAGGTAAATACTCTGTGGCTAGATCAGTTTGCTGATGATCAGTTAGTTCCTTCTGTTCTCTGTGGTACTAGACCTTCTAAACAACCACGGTTTCTCTAGTCAGGAGTGTGCCTTAACCTTTGCCCAGCTACTTGAAAACTGAGCTCTGGGTGCCCAGTTTGTGACGAGGGGAGCTGTGACTGTCTGATATCTCTGACCAAGCTCAGCAGAGGAGGGTGAGGTGTCCCAGTCCTGCTTCCATCACAGCTCAGGCAAACAGGTGACCTGTGCCTGGCCACCTGCCTGAGGTGTGTAGTCCTGCCCTAAGGATGCTGCAGCTCTGCAGACGTTGTGGCTGCTGAGCAGGTTGAAGTCACAGCCCTTCAGCCACTCTCTGAAAACAGCCCATGCTCCCACAAAGCTCAGTCCAAACCAGGCTTGAGCCCCACCAGTCTGGCTTTTGTTCTGGTGGCCACAGACCACAGTGCAGCTTCTTCACCAGTGGCCACAGTCACTGTGCATAGGAGCCATGGGAGGAATCGGTGTTTGGGAAGAGCAAGTGGCCACAGGGCTCTGAGTGTGCACCACACACCAGCACCGGGGGCTGAGAGCACCTCCTTCCTCTAATTATGTGCTTTAGCTTGCAGAGTGGGATGCCTCTTTTGATGTCTCTGTTCTGTAAGTTCTTTTTCCTCAGACGTTCAGTCATGCATATTTAAAGATCCGTTTCAAGAAATTAGGTCTGAAAATTCCCAGCAGAAATGTATTTTTTGCATTTTATTTTTTTTTTATCCAGAGATGACCACATTTTTGTCTGTAGCTGACTTAAAAGATACATCAATTAATAGAGTCACTGGTGACTAAACTGTAAAACAGAATATTTTCTCTCTTTTAATGAGGTATCTTAGATAAAAATAAGCATACTTGTCACAATGAAGAACTAAATTTTACTAAGATTTCCAACTTTTTCAAAGTGCTAGGTGTAATACAGCTGAATCTTTACCCTAAGAATGTGGTTGTTTATTATAACTATTTGTTATGTGCAGGATCTTAGTATAGAGATCAGGTCCCAAATATCTTTGTTCTTCCTGAATCTTCTAACTAGTGGTATGTAATTAATTATTTCCTTATAAGAAAATTCTCTAAGAATAGGTATTTGCCACTGTATCAGCAAGAAATCACTAGTTTGGAACAATGCTGCAAGGTTGTTTTCAAGCTCTTTTGTTGTCCCTCCACTGCAGTCTTAATGTTCTTAGGACTTCTTGGGCCATATCCAATTCTTCATCCTGTAGCAAACAAAATTGCTCTGATCTTTTCTTCCCTACTGTTCATTAAATGATCATTGGCCTCTTCTCCTGGTTGCAAGAAGGTTGCACTCACCTCCGTGTGATTTTTAATCTTTTTTCCCTACAGAGTAAGTGACACAGCCCTGATTGTCATTTCTGCCCCAGCCTGCAAGGAAAGAGTTATGAGAACTCAGTGTGTGGTTATTGTACGGACAGATGGGGGTGCTGGGAAACACCTGAATTGTTTATAAAATGACCTTGCTTTCAAGGGTCATTTAACTCTACTTCCTCATAGTTGATAAAGGCACTGGTAAAGTTAGGGATTAGTACACACTGTTGGCTGCAGAGCTGGTAGTCAGTAGCCAGATCAGCTCCATGATAACTTGGCACTCACTTTGGCATCTGAGTCACTATTTTACTTTCTTTTTATAGTTTCTTTTTTACCGCGACTACAATTTGACTTCTGAGAAACTTATTCTGATGGCAGCTCACTCAGGACAACTAATCATGTACTTATAGTGTCCCACCAAGCAAGGAGAAGCACTGAACTTTAAATAGTATTTTTGAAAGGAAATAGTATAGCAGTCTATTTACAGAAAGTAGCTGTGCAAGAACAGGCCGTTAAGCTTGATATCAGTATGTTTAATCAAAACCTCCTGCGCTATGTTTCAGGGCAGCTCTGGTGGTTGTCACCTGAGCTGGGTGCACTGGATACTCAGCTCCAACCCTGTGGTGACATGAGAGCAGGGGCAGCATCCCTATTGCTGTAGTTTGCATGTGCTTGCATCCCCCAGTGATGGTTTCTGCAGGCAGGACACAATCCAGTAGTTTTAATACACAGAAATCTCAGTTTTGGACAGAAACAGCAAGAGCTGTGGTGGATAATCAGTTTTGTGACAGCAGCTAGTACTAGATGGATGCTGAGCAGCAGGGATCATAACTCAAATATATTGCTGGAGCAAAGGGATGAAGCAAGACTCGTTGTGCTGGGCATCCCACACGTGCAACAGGAAGAGAAAACCCTGAGCCCAAAGCCTGGCAGCCTACCCAGGTGAGACAGGCAAGAGATAGCAGAGAGGAACCTAAGCTATAAAAATTAATCTTACAGCTTTTTTTCATTAAATCCTTTTGACTGGATTCTCTTAGGAAGGGAGTATTTAGATGGGAAACTGACTGGAAAGGAGAGAAAGAGGAGGGGTGGGCCTGAGTTAGGAAAACAGGGGGACAATATAATCATGTTAGGTACTGGGGGAATGTATTAAGAAGTGGTGAAATCAGGAACTAGAAAATGTTAGAGCAGTTAAATACTGGAATGGCCATTGAAGATGTTTTCTCCTAATACAATGACCTTTACAGGCTATCTCTTGATTTGCAAAGGGAACAGAAATGATTATTAATTGGCTTACATTTTTTTCTTTAGTAGAGTTCTTCATTGAGTATAATTATAGCAGATTTAAAAAAAAAAAGACGAGGATCATTTGTTTGTGTTTAACATCAGATTTTTTTTTGAAGCATTTTTGTTTTTAGTGGAAATACCAGGCAGCACCAGTGGTGACTCCACCTTTAGTGATGGCTTTGTGTTTTGCTTTTTCTCTGTCAATGGGCAGAATTTTCTGTTTTCTGCAAAGGAGAGGTAACGACATGAAAGGGTTGCCTTCTTCCAAAAATACAGCTCATGGCATCTTCGTTTCTTACTCACTCCAGCAGAGGTCAGTCCTGTGCAAAGGTGACTGAAGGTCGGTTTGCAGGTGTAGTCACAATCACCAGCTGTGAGAACAGAGAATTCAGGGGTGTTACATGCATTTCCATGTTCCACTGTATCTTTGCTTACTGCTTTGCCCCTGCCTGTGAAGAGCTGACATTGAAGTGCAAAAGATTCATGCTTGTTTTAGTTGCCTGCCTGCCTGCCTGATGAGAATCCAGAGGCTGAGGCAGGAGAAGATTCAAAGCCAGCCACTCCCAGTGCTTGGACAAGCTGTAAAGCAAGAACATTTTGAATGTGATCCGTTGCCTATTTTGGGAAAGTTATAAAATTTTCAGAGGTAGGCCAGTTATTTTTAAGTCTCTCTGGACATACTTTTAACGCAGGATTTGTTCTGGATGCTGTCAAGGTCGGACGTTTTCTTCATGAAAAAGTTACCCTCCTTTGGGGAAATGTCTGGAAGATCTAATTAGCTATGTGCCTTGGTCCTCTTTCATTTCCTTACAGCCTGCTAAACCTATCACTAGACTTTTCAGCTTCAAGATGGATTGCGTTAGTTCTTGTCTGCCTTCCCCTGGCTCCATCCATTTTATGTACAGACTTTCTCTAACCTGTTTGAGGAGAGCATTTTGCAGTAAAGCTGTGCAGAGACAGCACAGCTCTACCAAAATTTAGAGAGGCTGGTGCTTGGAAAAGGAAGTATTGGAGTCGAGAAGCTGAATATATCGACAACACGGTTATTTTCGTAGTGTCTGACTCTCCGATGATGCTTTGAATTTCTTTTCAAGTTGCACACATTTTACAATCTTTTAGCAAGGCTGCAAATATGAAATAAAATAGAAAAATGTTACGTACAGTGAGATCCTGATTAATGAGTCTACCCTCCTGCATCTCAGTTCTGCAGATGAAGAACCAGGCCAGGGAAATGATTAGGTTTTCCTGCTGCTTTTGGAAGCAGCAGGGATTGCTGTGTGCTCCGTATCAATCAGGATTGGGTTCTAAGTTTTGTTTTGCCAGAGCTTAGGAACTAAAATAGCTGACATAATGAAGGGGAGGACATGAATTATGTAGACAAATAAACTATCAGTTATTGCTGCTTCACCTCTGTAATTGATAAACTTTAAACGTTCCATATGGAAGTCTTGTGTACAAATTAGGGTTTGATTTAGTCTTGAATCTCTGTGGATGCAAGGTGTAGTAGCTTGCATATGTCCTATCTCAGATTACAGCAGCAGCTCCTTTTATATCATGCCACCAATGCTCTGAGTTTTGGAGTATGAAGACAACAGACTCTGTTAGGATGTGGCATGCATCCAGTTTAAAGGAGTGCATAGTGTTTTCCTGCCTAATTCTGACAGAGTTAAAGATAGTGCGCTTTCAGAAGTTATTCTCTGAATATTCTTCTCTTCTCTGCATATTTTGTTGCTGTTGCCTACAAGGGGTTTGATAGTTTAATCTTTGTCCCAGCACTCTTAAAAGAAGTAATTCACAGACATTTTTCTGTTGCCTGTTACTGAGAAACTGCTTGTTTTTAGCATTAATTCCAATTTCAGCAATGCCCAGCATTATCAGGGTATCACTCTCCCTGTCTCCTATAAAGCTGCAGCACAAATCCTATTATTAACACTGCTGGCCATATCTTTGTCTGTATGTCTCTTAAAAGCAGGTGGTTTACTCAACAAGTGAAGTAAGAGCTAACATTCAGTTCCATTGTATTTTTGCCTTCCTGTAGCAAGTGAACTTTTCCACCACATCTGATCAGCTCCAGAACTGGGGGCAATGCTGCAGATAACACTGGAATCATCTGTACTAATGCTGAGGGAAGGCAAAAGAGCTAGAAAGCCTGCATTTGACTGACATCAGTGGTGCTGGTGGGGATGTGCCTGTGATACTGGAGGAGAGGCAGGACAAAGCAAGGGGAGATGCTTTGGTGGTCCATCCACAGCCATGCTGTCCTACTGACAGCAATTCCTTCAGATGTGAGAGTAAGCGTGTGACTGTGGTGGGTTGACCCTGGCTGGATGCCAGGTGCCCACTGTTCTCCCCAGATGAACAGGGGGAGAAAATAGAACAAAAGGTTCATGTGTTGAGACAAGGACAGGGAGAGATCGCTCAGTAGTTACTGGCACAGGCAAAACAGACTTGACTTAGGGAAATTAATTTACTACCAATCAAATCAGAGTAGGATAATGAAAAAATAAAACCAATTTGTGAAAGAATCTTCCCTCCAATCCTCCCTTCTGCCTGGGCTCAACTTTACTCTCAATTTCTCTACCTCCTCCTACCAGCAACACAGGGGGACGTGGAATGGGAGCTGCAGTCACTTCTTCATACATGGTCTCTGCTGCTCCTTCCTCCTCAGAGTGAGGACTCCTCACACTCTTCCCCTGCTCCAGCATGGGTCCCTTACAGGGGAAGCAATCCTCCACGAAATTCTCCACTATGAGTCCTTCTCATGGGCTGAAGCTCTCCACAAACTGGTCCAGCATGGGTCCCCCACAGGGCCACAGGTCCTGCCCAGAGCCTGCCCCAGCACAGGCTTCCCACAGGGTCACAGCCTCCTTCAGGCATCCACCTGCTCTGTCATGGGTTTCCTCCACAGGCTGCAGGTGGATCTCTGCTCCAGCACAGCCCTCCATGGGCTGCAGGGGCACAGCTGCCTCACCATGGTCTGCACCACGGGATGCAGGAGAATCTCCACTCAGGCACTTGGAGCACCTTCTCCCTCCTGCTTCACTGATCTTGGTGTCTGCAGGGCTGTTGCTCTTGTGTATTCTCACTCCTCTCTTTGGCTGCTGTTGTGGAACAATTTTTCCCTGCCCTTCTTAAATACGTCATCCCTGGGGTGGTCCCACCATCCCTGATGGGCCCAGCCTTGGCCAGTAGTGGATCTGTCTGGAGCTGGCTGGCATTGGCTCTGTTGGACATGGGGGAAGCTTCTGGCAGCTTCTCACAGAAGCCACTCCTGTAGCCCACCCACTGCCAAACCTTGCCACACAAATCCAACACAGTGTTACACAGAGAACATGTGAGACACACAGAGTTGTGAGGTGGGAGGGAGCAAGGGAGCATAACAGTGCTTGGGTGGCCACTGAGGTCTGGGCAGTCATGCATGTGGCCAGAGCAAGGCGGTAGAGCTGGTTGAGTCTTTTTTTCCCCTTATTTTTTTATCTTTTTTTTAAAGCCAGAACAATACAATTCATCTAGATTAAAACATTCCGTGGGAACATCTTGATTTCAGTGGGGTTTTTCTTAGAAAATGTCCAGGTGGCCCACCTGCTTCATTTCCTGCCATCTCATCGCTCAAGGGCTTCTGGGGTATGTTTGCTGAGCCTGAGCTCAGACACAATGAAATGTGAGACCTGCTAGTGCTAAACAATGTGATTTCTAGTTATGTGTTGTCTTTGCAATCCTTGCCCTACTTGGATATCTCCTCCTCTTTTTTTTTTTTTTAACCTTTAAAATATTTGACCTAAATGAAGGGCAGGCCTAATAATGTTTTATGGAATGCTACATCTCGGGTTTCTTGGGTGAGGAAACATGAGTCCAGGGGCTTCCACTGCAGTGAACTTTTGAAAGGAAGACCTGATCTACCTTTGATGAAAGCCAGGATAAAACAGCATTCTAATAATATTGAAGACTGGGGAAAGAGCACAGAAAAGAAGCAGAAGTCGCAGGGAAAAGCCATCAAAATAGCGTGGGGGGTGGGACAGTTTGCAAGCATGAAAAAGAGCAGACCAAAACCAGCACAAATCACTTGCAAGCCCATTTGTGGACACAAAACCTTCTGAGTTTCTGGGGCTTGTTATGATTTTAGGAACTGGCCCCAAGCATGGATAACCCAGGCTGGCCCTGGATGCTGGAATTTCTCTCTAGTGGTGGTGTCCGTTTGGGGATGGATGTGTGCTTTGGCTCTTTTATCCAGGTGTGGGCTATTACTGCTTAAACCAAGGCTTGTAGAAAGTCCAAGGAAACTTCAGATTTTTTTTCTGAATCCGAGCATTGGTTAAGTTTGTGACAGGCCTTGAAACCTGGTATTTTGGGAATTTTTTCTCTTTTGATTTCCCTTAATCACACCAAAGTACAGAATCACACAAAAAACTGGGTAACTTCATCATACGAAAATCACCCCTTCTCTTTCCCAATCCACAGTGTGACTTTTACATCCACAAGCACTGAGGGTGTGTTTCACCTGCCTGGCTCTGGTCCTGTTCAGTGTGTATGGCTCAACCTCAGGCCCTCCATCACCTATAGGATCCACTGTTGTCACAAAGGGGATGCTCAGAGATCTTGCAGGAGGGCTGGGTATCAACACTGAGGTTCCAACAACAGCAATGAGTGAGCAAAGCTTCCCAAGGCAGCTGCAAGCCCCTGCAAGTTGCTCCATGGGCTTGATTAATCTGCCACCACAAAGTAAGAGATATTTGAGGGAAGTGGTAGAAGCCAAGCCTGCCTTCATCCCATCGCACTTGTCACAGCTGGTGGTGCATAAGATGGGGCTGAGGCTCAGAGGGGATGCCCTGATGTTTCTGCCCCCTGGGAGCTGGGAGGGAAATGGGGTCCCAGCCCTTCAGAGGTGAGCTACTGACAGTTCTTCCTCAGCTCCTTGCATTTGGGCAGGATGTCTCCGACAGCTGCTTTTTAGAAGCAAACCTTTTTCTTTTCTTCTTCTTTCTTTCCTTTGCTAATGCTTGTTTCTTCTGTGTCTACTGAGGATCTGGAGTGGGGTTGTGACGCTCTTTCCTCACAGGCTGTAGTTGCCATACCATTTCCAGGAAGAATCTTAATTCTTGCAGGGGCCATATAAAGATGAGTTTTCACTGATGGAGTGGGACTGCTGCTCTGTTGCTCTGCATGTGCTGGTTGTTGCAGGTCTTTATAAATAAAGTTGCTTGGGATAGTGAGTCTTGGCTGAGGGGGACTCTAGAAGTCGAAAGGTTGGTAGTCACCCTCTGACTGCCAGGATATCTGAAATACTTTGTACGTCTCCATGAGAAGATGTATTGCTCATACCCATCTCTCCATCTGCCACTGCTTAACTTGGTGATTTCCTAATCATTTTCCATTTTGCCACTGAAATATATAATCATGGTTTGAATGGTAACTTTACAGTGGAAAGGGAATAGGAGAGATGGGAGGGATTGTGCCTTGAAAGAGGTGCTCTGAGTTTCCTTTTAGACCTTTCAGGTGCAAGTGAACCCACATCACCCTGCTTTTCCACCGAGTGGGCCTGACCCACGGGTCACAGAATTAGGCTGGTGTGGTCATTTTGGGTCAAATGAAGGAGATAGAGGTAGAGTAAGAGGAAGATGTGTGTGCTGATGGTGAGCGTCAGGAGGAGTGTCTGTTTCTGCTGCCTTGTTCTCAGGCCAGCACTGTCCTGGTCTTTTGTCTACCAGTGTACCTCCTGCTTTTAAGGAAAAATCTAAAAACCAAACCAGAGACTCAGTACCTTCATCATTCCCTTGACTGTGTGATGGAACAGAGAGACTGGGATGAAAAATGTGTCTTGAAAATAAGGAAACGAGGTTTGCCTTGGGGTGGAGGTAGGCATTAGTCATACCACTGCTTGTGCTCTGCTAAATAAAGGTCATGAAAAGGTTTGTAGGAAAGTTTCCCGGTTTTCTCTCTTCACAAGCGAAATTTCAGCCAGCACTGCTGCAGCCCGAGGTGCATCTGCACCATGTCTTTGTAGAGACATCCCATCCCCTCTGCACAGTGCCAAGCTTGCACTTGGGGGTTTAGACCTCCCAAAAAACTGAGGGATTTCCTTAAATCCTTGCAAATCAAAGCTCTATTAAGAAGCAGAAGGGAGAACCACTGAGAGGCTTTCCTCCTTTTTTCCAAAGTCTGTGTGTGCCATAAATTGAATAGGCTCCCCCTGAGACGGGGGGAAACCAAACTCTTAAAGTGCACAGTAAAGGGTTAGTAATTGTTTCAAACAGCCAACTAAAAATGCTTTTTATTGCAAGGCTCAAGCTCTCTTTCATATGTGAAGCTGCTTGTTCATTTTGGCAGCGAAGGCTTTTATGCCTCCCTGGGGATAGTGGTAAAACTTTCAGCAGCTCAGGCACAGAAACCAGCCCTTTGTGGAACTGGAGGCGAGAAACCAAAAGTTGTTCATCAGATTTCCCAGTCCCCCGCAGCTTGCTTTCAGATTTTGCTGATTAATCTGCACCCTCTGAAAAAGCTTTTGTTAGAGAGAAGAAGGAGAGAGATACTGACAGTGTTGTGTGTGGATGGGACCAGACTGGGGGTGGGGGGCATTTGATGTCTGTGGATAGGTAGGCTGCTCAGTGATTTTTTTCAGACATTCAGCTGTTAGCTGATGGGGTGCAAGAGCAAAGAATCAGCACTTTTCATGCGGTTGCACTGAGAGATGGACAAGAGTTGGATTTATTCCTGTCACCACCATGGGCAGGAGAGCAAAAGTCTCTGGTAGTCCTGTCCCAGAGGTGCAACAGAAAGGCTGATGCCAGTCGGGGGGAACAGGATGCTCAGTGAGACAGAGGGACACGATGAGTTTCTGTGACAGTGCTGCACTCTGGTGTGCTTTGAGTGGGAGCCAGGTGTGGGCATGTCTTCCCTACACAGAAGCTCTGGGAGCATGGGGGAAGGAAGTGGATGAGCTGGGAAGGGCAGAAATTGCCAAGTGAGATTGTTTTCTCTGATACAGAAAGGATCTCCTCCCTCTGAGGACAAGTTAGTTTTCTTCTGTCTGCCTGGTCTTCTATCCTTCTGTTTATTATCTTCTTTTTTTTTTTTTTTAAGTTCTTCCCTTCCCTTCATCTCTCCCACTGTATCTTTCTTCAGAGCGTATATTTTGTATCATCCTTCCTTCTGGTATTTTCCTTAGGTGCCTCTGATTATTCAGCAGCTTTCCTGAACACAGTTCTCTCTCCAGAGAGGTAGAAGTGCTGCACCAGAGCAACACCCACTGCTGCAGACACAGGCTGAGCAGAGGACGAGCTCCTTTGCCTTTAGTGCCGAGCAGCAGGACAGTGGAAAGGCAAATGGAAAGGCAGTGGCAGGGGTGCACCCTGCATAGTCCTTTTTGAGCCAGCCTAGCTAAAAAAGCCAAAAAGCTGCTTGCCTTCTTTATCTTCAAGAAGTTTTCCCCTGATTTATTTCACATCAGTGTAGCTCAGGTGGGAGCTTTTGGGTGCGAAATAGCTGTGAATAAGGATCTCCTGCACGAACAACTGCAGGGCAACCCTGGTGTGATAGTGTTGAATTTCAAGTTTTCACAGCAGCATCAAGTTGTTCACAGGCGAAAACACGGAAAGTAAGCAAAAGAATCTTGTCAGGAGGAATTCAGGAAGCATTTGCAGAGCTGGCACTCAGGACTGGTCCTTTGTGTCCCACCTTTGGCTGTGCCGTGGGAATGAGTTGCTTTTGTACAATCTCAAAGCAGGAGTATCAGCATCAGGCAGTGACCAGCAGCTAGGGCAACATCATCCCTGTTGTGGCCACTGCTCCATGTCAGTGTGGGGCACACCGTGGGCTTTCCCCATGTCCCTGCTGGTGCTGGGAGCTGGTGTCCCCTGACTGCCCTGTGACACGGTGGTCTCTGCTTGTGTGTCTCAGGCAAGAGGTTGGGTGCCCCCAGAGCCCACTGGTGTTCTCCCACCTCCTGTCAGGGGCTACAGCTGTGTGGCCTGGGTAAGGTTCACTTGCCAGAAAAATGCACTGCAAGGGATATCCATGTTCCTGAAACTTTAGCATTAAGAAGGACAGGCTATCAGGAAGCAGGTTTTTGTGGTTCAGGCAGGTTTTGTGGTGAAACTCGGGAGATGTGAGGTGGCAGCAGTTTTTGTTGCCTTTTGATAAGAGTGATGGCAGTGGGCACCTCTCTCCATGTGCTGTAGGAGCAGACAGCCTGTTCCTGCACATGATTCACTGCATCCTCCCTTGGCAATCATCAGCTTTACAGTGATTACTCGTAGGTGTTTGTCCTTCAGTGTCAGTCTTAACATCTCCACATGCTGGAATTTAATTTTTTCTGTCCATCCCTCTGGAGTTAGTAAAAGCCCTGAGGCTTCCTTCTGCCCACACAACAGCACCAATAAATCTCTTCAGGATTACTGTGTACTGCATTTGCATACCTCCCCTGGTGTCTCCTGACATCTTTCTCATTTTTCCTTGCAGATCACAGGCGTTATCCTCCTTGCAGTCGGCGTCTGGGGCAAGCTCACCCTTGGCACATACATCTCTCTCATTGCTGAGAACTCCACCAATGCCCCCTACGTGCTCATCGGAACGGGTACCACAATCATTGTCTTCGGGCTTTTCGGCTGCTTTGCCACTTGTCGTGGCAGCCCATGGATGCTGAAACTGGTGAGTGTGCCAAAGTGCCTTAAGAGGGGAAGAGGTTTTGTTGGTGCATTAGAATTCCCCCAGTCTCCTGCCCAGCTTCACCAGATGTTGATACAGATTTTTGGGCACATAAGCTAGATTTTATTGATCTTAATGCTTAACAAATATGCCTTTTGGACAAAGGGGGAAAAAATCTTTGTCAAAACAAGTTGTTGAGTATTACTGAAATTTGCTACCACGTGGCTTATAGGCCCAAGTGTTGTTTGGAGCAGGGTGGAATGCTGCTGCTGAACTGCTCTGGGAGCTGTTGTAGAATCATTCTGTTTTGCTATGAGCCAGATAGATATGTATATTTATGATCTTTGAAATGTCCAAAGCATCATAAATGTGAAATTCTTTTCAACTATACTTTAAGGGGTCAATTTAAGACTATGATGAGAAATTATGGAAAAAGTAGTTATGGAATAAAGCACACCAGCCATTCTTTTTCTCCTACTCTTCAGTAGGCTAGAACAAATCAACCCCAGAAAACAAAGTGCTGTATAGTATGTTTGGCCTCATCTCAAAAGCAGCAAGGGCTTGAGGTGCACTGAGCAGAGGTACATCTATCCCCCAGTCCACTTTAACCTCTGTCTATACAAGTTTCTATTTTCTGAGTTTTCCATCCTCTCTTAAAATGCAAAAGAACTACAGGTTAAACAAACTTATATGATAAATTGTGTTTCTAGGAATATTCAGAAGCAGTATCTTACATATGTAACAGTTTGAAAGATTGGAAATGGCACTTGTGGAGTCCTAAGCTAGTGAAAAATGCCATGACAATGCATCTCTTGCTACAATGTTTTGGGGCTGATTTTCTGAAAAGGCAATATGATTCTTCTCCAGTTTTAAACGTGGTTGGTTTTTTTTCCTTTAGAAAAAAGGAAAGCTTAAAGAGAGCTAATTTCCTCAAATGATGGCAGGGGAGGAGTAGGGCAGAGGTAGCAGCTGCAGATCTGTCAGCAGATATATGCTGGTGGCCAGTTGGCAATACCTGCTGCTGTCTCTGGCTGGTGATGTGCTGTCAGGGCATGTGTAGAGGCTTGTTGGAGTTACTGCAGTCCAGATGGCAAAGGGATAAAGGTGAATGATGATATAAATCCATAGGAAATTGGGCTCTGCTAGATGCTCCGTAAGTCATGTAACTTTCTTAAGGGTGTGCCACTAACAGTAGAATGTGATGTTCCAACCACATGGATTTATTTTCATTGTACACATAAGAAATATTTCTAAACTTTTTTTCTCTCCTGAACAGACAGTGATTTGACAGCTGCATTAATTGGAGACAATTTTTTTTTTCTAGTTCTGCCTTCACTGCTGGCCTCCTTCCCCCAGTAGCCTTTCAGTAAAACTAAATTTACCTCTCTCCACCAAATCCTGTTAGGACTAAATTTAATTTAAAATGGTTCCTGTTTTAATTAACTGCTATTAGCATGTGGAGTACAAAAATGTAATTTTCCCTCCAGAAGGTTAAGGCCCAACTTCAAATTTTACCATCCCACTTTGCATTTTTTTCTTTACCTTCTTTATTTCTGCTTAAATATATTTTTAATAGTTGATGAATGTCTACACTGAAAGCACTGTTTCGAGGTTTATTTAGCTTCTGATCCAAATGCTTCTCCTAAAGTCAAACATGAACCTTGGCTAAGCAAAGTATTTGAAGCCTATGTCTAGTATTACTGTGAGAATATTTCCAGTGAAGTAAATGTTTCAGTTCATTCACTGGAGAAACTTCAGGAATTGGGCAACAGACCCCAGTCTAGCAGTGAAATAGATAAACATGAACCAAAACACCTGGAGAAGCCTATTTACCTTAGCAGAGTCCGATGAAAACATGAAGGGTCTGTTTGTATTCCTTATTGCAAGATCAAAACCTGAGTGACTTGGATTCATCTATGGCATGTGAGTGCGTTTTAATTTATATGAGAGTGCTAAGAAATGTGGGAACAGAAATATCAGAAAAAACAATAATTGGACAATATCTATCAGTTGTGAGTTGTGTAAAAATATATAATACATTCAGGTAATAATCTGTGTATCTCCTCCAAAAGACCCTTGCTTCCTTAACAAGTTCGAGGGGTACCTAGAGTGGGAAGTTAAATTCTATGTGATGATATCTGTGCTGAGACAAAAGCCTGTCGTGGTCTGACTTCTCTTGCCTCCTGCCTTTTCAGTATGCCATGTTCTTGTCCCTGGTGTTCCTGGCTGAGCTAGTGGCTGGCATTTCAGGGTTTGTGTTTCGCCACGAGGTAGGTGGAAATGTGCTGAGTTTGCATATGGCAGTGCCTCCCTGGGCAGGAGCTGCTGAGTTCTCTGGAGCGTGGAGAATGTGCAGGTCGCTGAGCTTGGCGGCTCCAAACACATCTCCAGGGATGGGGCTGATGTGCAACAATAACATGTACAGCTCTTAAAAACTGATACAATTCCAAATGAAGGGATTTACCCAAAGCTCTTGCCCTCAGCTGCCTGATGATTTACTCTGGAGCTATCAGGTTTTCTGTGTCCCTCATGTAAGATCTTCTTTACTCTTTTACATATGCTGAGCTCTGCAGAATAGATTAAATACTTTTCTTAAACACAGCTTCTTCAGCCAGGCAAGTGCTGGTTTATGTAAGGCAGAGAGCACTTCTGCATCAGACCAGACTTCATGTTTTGTAAATCTTTTCCTTTTCTGGGGGAAAGATGCAGGGGGCAGGGAGGGAGTGGGATGGGATTTTATTTCTATCCTGAGAATAAGGAGAGATTAGAAGTAGAGGGAGGTTAGAAACTGGGACAGGAAGAAGCTTTAAAAAAGCATGATGGTCTAGATTTGTAGTAGCACTTCTGCTTTATCCACTGTAATCAGGTCTATCTCTGTCTTTAAGTCCATGAACCTATATGCCACTAGTGCTGAACCAGAACAACCCAAGAGACCCTCCTTGCCTCTTCTCTTTGTATTAACTGGTTTTCTAGTCTCCCCTCTTGACATGAGAATTCCATTGCTATAGGCTTTTCTGGTGTCTACCCTTGCAAGTGGTGGATTGTTTTTAATTTGACTCTGAAATACCTCCATGTGCTGAGGATTGTCATTTCATCTGGCCTAGCCTGCAGCAGCCTCAGTGTCAGGCTGCTGCTCCCTTTTGGGAGGGGCAGTCTCTTGTGTAGTTCACAGCCACGTGGGTTACCCAAACTGACTGCTTCCCAGCCCCTTTCCCACGCAGTCAAAGTGCCATTCCCCAGTGGTGAACCTGACCTTCTCCAGCTAAGAGACCTCTCGTTCCTTACTCAAATGCCTTTGATTCTGGGGACAAGGGCGGTCACCTGATCAAGGGATTCATGTCTTCCTTTGATACCACTGCCTTCTATCCCCAAGGCATTTCCACAAGCTTCCCTTCCCACCAGGCATCCCTGAGCAGGGAGAAGCATGCAGTCTCCTTCAGACTTCGTGCTGGAACAAAGTGTTTGGGGGAAAAAGCATCAAAGGATATCTTTCTGATAGGCTGAGTGATTTTATGTTTTTATGTGTTTTGGGGTTTTTTCAAATATATCAGTTTGCTGGGGTAGTTTTGTTTGTGTCTGATAGATCCCTCTGGAAAAAGGGCATGAAGGGAGCTCTGCCAGCTCTGAAAACACATTTAAAAATAAGTAGGAAGGGCTTATTTGGGTGTCTGGTTAGGTTTGGAAATGTATTTGCTTCCTGCAAAAACTGCTTCAGATGTTATACTTTCTGTGGCTCACGTGGGCTGTTTTTCCCCTTGCCCTCATAGATCAAGGATACTTTCCTTAGGACATACACTGAAGCAATCCAGAATTACAACAAGAACGATGAGCGGAGCCATGCAGTGGATAACGTACAGGAAAGTGTAAGTCTGAAATTGGATACTAAAAATTAATAAATAAAGAGACAAAGCATACATTGAGGTTTGATCACAGAACATGAAGTGTGGATGGCTTGATCTGCAAGCTGTATTTTGCAAGTAAGATTTAGAGGCTGGCAAAACTGATCTAGAGAAAAAGTATTTCAGCTGATACGCTTGTCCAAGATGACTAAGTTTTAGTGAAAAAGCTCTCTGATAAAGGCAGGGCCTGTCCCACTTGCTTGTTGTTGGTCCCAGGTCTTGAATTAAGCTTGGGGACCAGTTTTATCTCTGAAGAGCACACCATGTTCTTACAGGAATCTGTCAATAAAATTATAAAGTGTTGTAAATTGGAGCTACATGAGACAGGCTTTCATAATCTAGCATCCTATATCACTGATAAACTGCAGTACTTCTCTTCACAAGTACAATGAAAGGCTGGCAAAGGAGAGCTAATGACTTAAGAAGAGAAACTGAGTGTAGTTTTCCCTAGAGGAAAAGGAAGTGGACAAATGTGCTGCTGAGGTTGGCAATGAAAGCTGTGCTGGAAGGATGGAGCAGGTGCTTGGTGAAAGAGCATGGGGTGTGGTAGCAGGGCAATGGGGAGTTGCCTGGCCTTCCATCAGGCCATGGGCACAGGTGATGAGCAAGTGCCACAGCATGGCCAAACCAGTTGGAGATGTCACCCACAAGGGACCAAGTCCACCAACTACAGCACAGAGTTATAAAATTCACATTTAAATTCCCACTGGAAACTGTACAATAGCAGGAAGTTGTGTCAGCTCGCAGTACATACTGTGAGCCAATTTGCTTTCCATATGATTGTAACTTGCTGAATGGTTGAAATGTCACTGTAATTGTACTGATGACTTCTAGACCTTTAGAAATTACAACTGTTACTTTGGACCCCTGAGCATGTTCAAAACTGCACCTCTAACCTGGCTTCTCCTGTTTAGAAAATAACTGCACTGCTCTAAACTGAGTATATTCTGCTGTCGAATTGTCTGTTTGCCTAATGTTAACCTGTATTTAGAACTTCTGATTCCTTGGAGTTGGCCAAAATAAATAGTTCTGAGCAACTTTTCAGTGTTTCTATCAGAGCAAAATGTTAATTTCATTCATAGCTCTGTTTTTACAGGACCTGTATTTCCATGCAGAAAATTCAGCACATACTCCGTATCTTTGAGTGTCTGTCTTCCAGCTTAGTATCTTAAGCAGAACCTCCTTCCCAGCTTAGGGTTTTTCAGATGACTTCATAGATATACGCTATGAACATATGGTCTCTTTCTATTCATGGCTCAGTGAATTGTCCTGCAAATTATTTTGGTGAGTTAGAGAGGCTTCACCATATCAGTTTGTACTAGCTTGACCCTGTATGTGTTACATGTAATTCTGTGTAAAGCTTTGAGGTTTTGAATTTCCAGGGTCATCTTTCATCAAGTAAATAAGTAAACAAATAGATACACACAAAAAAAACCCAACAAACAAAAAAAAAGAACAACAGACCTTCAACTGAAAAAGATGGCTTTATGGCTGAGCCTTTATTGAATGTTACAAATAATAGCTCTGCTCAGATTATACCTTCTTTTAGTTGATCATCTGCTCCCATATTCTGTAAATGACATTCCTGACACTTTCATAATTAATGGGGCAGGGGCTGGTGTCTACTTTTCAGTACTGGAAACGCCCTGTTTTTATTTTGATTATGAGACGATTAAGTGGGCAGTGGTGATTCTGTACCAGTTTTAATTCTGTTTTGTTTGCTTGCATGTTTTAAATCTGCCTCTTATTCCTCCTAGCTGAGCTGCTGTGGCATTCAGAGCTACACCAACTGGAGCACCAGCCCTTACTTCTTCAAGCACGGCATCCCTACGAGCTGTTGCATGAACTCCAGTGACTGTAATACTCAGGATCTGCGCAACATGACCGTGGCTGCCACTAAAGTAAACCAGAAGGTACCAATAACGTTGTGCCAGGGGCAGTTGTTGTGACACCATCAATACATCAGTGGAGAATGTGGCTGTTACAATTGCATTTTATTTCATTTCGAATGGTTGGTTGATTATGTGCATATAGGGCTGGAGTGATGGTAACAATGGGCTTTGTCCCTCTCTTTGCTTTCATATTCTTTATTCTGGCCTTCCTCATATGCCCAGGGGCAGCATGGGGAGGGGATTTGTTCTCTTTCCTCATGCAGAAGTTGAGGTACTGCACAGAGGCAATGCTGGCCAGGCACAGAACCATAAGTGGCACATACACTCGATTGCCCATGGTGGTTGGGTCAGCCAGCACCTCTCTGCTTCTCTGCCTGCTTCTGCTGGATGCTGGGGGGTTTATGGAGGAAGGACAGGCTTCACAGTTGCTTATGTTCAAACAGTAATTTCAGTATTGGAGCCTAGTTGTCATCCCAAGCAGAGAAAATATGGGTGATTGACAAGTGTTGTGGTTGGTGGGTACATTTACTGTGACTTAAAACCTTTGAACATGTGCTTCTGAAAGCATAGCACAGCCAAAGTAACCCTTTCCCTGGGATTACCTGAAGGAGCAGATCAGGAAGACAGAGTAGTGCTGGGAAAGCAGGTTGGCAAAACAGGACGAAAAAGAATAATTGGAGAATAAAAATACAGAAAACACTAAGAAAGAACAGAATAAAAAGAAGAAAATGCAGCATCTCCATCAGACACTGAGCTGCAGAAATACAACTCAAAGTAATTGCTTCAAGTACTAGTGCGTCATCAACTCTTTCATTTTTACCTGATATTTGCAAGAGAGAGAACAGTTTGTTGGTAAAAAGTATGATATTGTGGCTGAATCACCATGCTAAGGTGCAGCATAGCTTAGTCAGACTTAAGGAATATTTTCTTTTCTGTTTTTATTTTCAGAGTAGAACTAAAAAAATAAATAAATAGAAGGCCTGAGTAGATAACAGGGAAAATGTGGAAATGCCTCTCTCTTTTCTCTTTCTGTGTTTTTCACCTCAATCCCCTGTGACTCAGAAGGTTGGAGTGGTGGCTGAGCACAGCCTGAAACATCTTTGAAAACCAGTCAAGTAGACAACCTTTTCTGTCATGTATTGAAAAAGAGATACTAGAGGATTATTTTCCACTAAGCCTTTCTTTTTTTGCAATAGTTTAATGAGAGCCACTTGTTGCAGACATACGTGGAATGTTAGTCATGTCCATTGATTAAGAAACTCACAATCACCACCAGCAGAGTAATCTTGTTGAGTTGCATGAATATAGAGGATGAGCCACTCTGTTCAATTGCACTTTGTGAACTTGAAGTAACTTTATTTTTTTGTAGAAGTGGAAGTGAGGTGAGAGGCAGAACGGGGTGGATTTAGGACATGTGCAGTACAGCAAGCATCCACTGCTGGCAGAGAGAGTGCCTCCTGGACAGCCCAGCCTGAGCCCCCACTTCTGCTCATCTTCCCAGCAGAAAAGCTTACTGGTGTGACTGGTATTCCACCAGCAGGTCCCACCTTTTCAGTTTGGGACAGCCATGTACTCTGAACCTTTCCTGAGTGCCTGATTGACCAGGTACTATTTGCATTCGCAGCACTGATCTAGTGTTTTCTCAAAGTGTCAGGCTTGCTCTGTGTGCACAGGTAAATCCCTGTCCACTTGTGAGTTCCTTGTGGCACAGGATGTCTGCTAAACTGTAGGAAGTGACTGAGGGATGAATGTGTGTTAGTACAGGGCTAGTAACTCATTCCAGCCATACTTGCTCCATGTTCTCCTGTCAAATGCACAAGTCAGCTGACAGAAAAGGACTGCTGCTTCCTCAGGAAGTAGTTGAAGTAATTACTTGATTTAATTACCTAGGGGAAGCTTGGATGTTTGGAAGTTTGGTTGGTTTTGTCTCATTCTCTGAAACAACAATTTGTAACCAAAGGTTGCAGATTTCTGTTTAGCAGTTTTGAGATCTCAGAGTTGTCCCAGATGTTTGAGCAAGGTGGGATATTTCTGAAAGGAGCATGGGAATAAAAAGCAAGAAGGAGGAAATGCTGTGTGGCCCTATCCTTTCACTTCAGCTGGGAAGCAAATGTCATTGCCTGTGATCTAAGCCCCTTGCTTATCCTGGAAACAGGCCCTTCACCTCATGGGTGTTGGAGACAAAAATATATATTGCCTGTGTTGTAGAAGACCCTTCTCACCATGCCTGTGGACAAGTATATTTGGAATACATCTTTTGGTGATCTTACAAAACTGTCAGTAAGACAAGTTCTCTATGAGCTAAACAAATTACTAGCAGTTTCTGAGGACTAATGATGATAAGCCAAAGAGGATTAAACTAATTATATAATTGCAAAACTGAAAGACAACATTCCTGGACTTTCTTTGCCAACTCTGACCCTAACTTGCTCCATGACCTTGGGTAAATTATTTAGGCTCTCCATTTCTTCATCTCAGAGAGCACTAATACCTAACTTTTAAGAGCTGTCATTAGGATTAGCTAATTACTGTTCATAGAGTGCTTTTAATCTTCACAATTGTTTACCAACAAACCTCAAGAACTACTTCTCTCTGAAGGCTTAAGACAGGAACAAATGGAGTCAAGAAAGATCAGATAATTGCTAGACTGTCACTTCTGTCCTCTGGATCAGCCCCCAGATGTGCACAGCCAGTGCTTCACATATTTCTGTAGTGTACCTGCATCTCGTGGGTGCTGCTCACACTCACTCAGCACAGCAAGAGCTGAGCAATTAAGCTGTATGTAAACAATGTACTTCAGTGAACAGATTATTGTGACATTGGAAAACAGTCCTCAAATGAGGATAGTGATCAAAACTCTCCCACTGCATGTTTTGTTAACAAGATCTTGTCTCCCCAGAATTATCATTGCAGTTAGGTGTTGCATCTCTTGAAGGCACTTCAACAGAACAGATTTCAGAAGAGGTGGGAGAACATTTATCCATGTCAGAATGAAAATACTGCTTGAGAAATCTAATCTCATTGCATAACATGTAACACATACACACACACACAATTATAGTTGCTTGATGGGTTAAATAAACAAGCTTGACTTGGATTTACTGTACACTGCGGTAAATTGTAGTTAAGGATTAATATGTACACTTAAACATTTCAGAAACAAATCACAGCTGTGCTGGTCCTCAGCTACCATCAAGTGCACCACTTCATTACTCTCAGGATTAAATATCTTCTCATGTTATAAAAGAAGTTAAGGAAATGACACAATTTATTTCACAAATGGCCTGTCTCAAATAAAGGACATTGTTTTCCCTTCTCGCTGTTATTTTTTACAAGGACCTATTGCTCTGAGGTCATGTAAGGAGTTCCTACGGTGTTTGCAGAAATGAGGGGGGTGTGGATGGATGTGAAATGTGGAGACATTTCTCTCTTATGGAACAGGAGGCCAAACTGGGAAAGGGAACTCACTGTTATTTCTGAGTTTTTCAACTTCTGATAAAGTGGATAAAGTTATAACATATAAAACACCTCAGGACTGGCATTAATCCAGAGTACTGTTGGTCATTTGAGAAAGTGGCAAAAGGGACTGAGTGGTGATTTCAAATTGTGTGGACAGATGGGTTAGTAATAAAAGAAGAAAATAAATGTCATCTTTCTTTTTTTTCTTCATGTATAATGTCACTTGGTTGGATTCATTTAGGCACCACCAACTAAGAAAGCTAATTTCAAATGCTTTCTTTGAGGGGTAAAATAGATGAGGGGAGGAACTTGGCAAACATTATTGTACTAAGGGGGAAATCTCAAAGTCTATCCAAGAGAAGGGCAGACATGTATATGAATTTTCTGGCCCCAGTCTAGGCTGTGAATCGGGGCATGAGGAAGCAAACCAGCTGATGAAGTCAGGATCTGAGCTAGGGAGAGAAAATTGGGTTTGGGGAGCAGGGCAGGGAATTTTATGTTCAAGGGTAAAGGAACCAAGAGAATTCACACAAAACCCTTTGTTATAAGGTTTAAAGTTACACACTGCTCAGTGCCTTGCCTGGTGTCCCTTGATAGATAAAGGCAAGCAGAATGCCTCAGGGGGCACTTTATTAAATATCTGGAATATTAGGAAATCAGCATCATTTATTAATTTTTTTGACATCTGTATTGCATTATAGCATCAGCATACTGTTACTGATTTGGTTTCAGGCCAAAGCTATATTGTTTTTTAAAACAAGCGAATTGACTTTAATAAGAGCCATAAAAATGAGTGCAACATCATATTTAGCTTTTAAAAGTACTGAAATGCATTTGTTTCTAAAAGGAACTGGTTTTGTGACCACTTCCCATCAATCACTCAGAATTGCTATTAAATAAAAAGGTGAGAGTGTTGGAAATTGCAGCAGGAATATTGTCTAGCCCAAGTCCATTTTGAGTGAGAAATGTGTATGTATGCATTCACGGCAGGGAGGTCGATACATGGAATGATAATGTTTGTTTTCCAGGGCTGTTATGACTTGGTGACCAGTTTTATGGAGACAAATATGGGAATCATAGCTGGAGTGGCTTTTGGGATTGCATTCTCACAGGTAAGTGCACAAACACTCCCCTTCACTCCTTTTCTTCCCCTCTCTCTCTTTCTTTACCTGCACTTCAAGGAAGGAAGGATTATGGAAAGGGACTGAACTCAGCATGCTCATTAGTCCTGAGGTCGTCAGTTCATTGATTTTCTTTTTTTCAACTTAAATGAAGTTTCTCCTTGGGAATATCAGTTACATTTGAGCTAATGACTAGCTGAAGGAAAACAACTTGCCCCTCTGCTGGGTCAAATAGAGGTTAACCCAATAAAACATTGGCTTAAATGGAGCATAAACAGCTAAGGAGACAAATAGCCTATCTGTTGTTTGGATAGGCTTCTAAGTACTCTTATTTGTTCTTAAAGGAGTCTAGAATTAAAACAAGAGTGTATCTTCAGGCCGCTCCATCCTTGACCTGGAGCTTGGAGGGGGCACTTCATTTTGGTGACCAATTTAAATTTATTTATTTATTTTCCCTTTAACATTGAACACTGAGCAGAGATCTACCAAAATGAGGTTTTTAAACCAACTCCTTGCCTGTACCAAAAAGAGTGTGGCATGAGAGGGACAAGAGGAGGGCTAAGAAGGAGTTTGCTGCTCCTTGATATTCAAGCTGACTTTATGTAGACAGGAGCTGGGGTAAGTATAGGTCTAGTCAGAACCTTCTGATGAAGAAGGGGCAGAAAAACATCCATACCTTTCAACAAAATACTCCTTTGTACCAGTCAGTTCATTTTTGAGGGCAAGGACTCTACTGAAAACATGCAAAAATTAGAGGGAGTGAAACATGGACAACACAAAGTTGTTTCCAGAGTGGTTCAACAAAACTCACAGTGATGTGTATGACGCCTGAACTACTTCTTCCTGAGGGGCAATCTGCCTTTTCTCCATGGATAGTGGACACTGCACTGCACATGTCTTTCAAAAACTATCATGCAACTTTCATTTACTCCATTCACACAATATTAAAATCGCAGGTCTTGAGGCAACCCTGAAAATATTAATATACCTGTTGGATGAATTATGTTTATCCAGTGGTAGGGAGGAATGAGATGCTGGGTAAAATCATTTGAGGTGTCCTTAAAGCTCATGAATTCAGTTTGCACACTGTAGGTTTACACTGAGCTGCACTGGAAACAAGTGATCTGCCAGTGTTGTTGCCAGTGGTGGGCAAGTGAATTAATGGGAGGGCTCTTGTCCCGACTGCCACATGTGCTCAACTTGTACTTGGCTGCCAGGTGTTTTAGTTAAATCTCTCAAGTTTTGCTCAGCAGTTACAATGGCCTCCAAGTTATTCCAAATAACTGTCCCCAAGCCAGGTGGAAAATGGCTACACATCCTCTTGATCTACGTATGCACAACCTGAGGGAACCGTAAAACTATTTGGGCTCAGACTAACTGACTGCCCTGCCCTTGGCATACCTGGCCTTGTAGCCAAGGTGTCAGATGTGAGCAGCCCATGATTTGGTCTGTCAGCCAGTTTTATGTGGGTGTATGTTGGTTCATCACAACACCAGCTGCCCAGGGCATGTGCCTGCGTGTCGGGTTTTCAGGATCCAGAACACTGAAACCACCTTCTGGAGCTGTTTGTTCATGAAATAAAGAGACTTCACTTTTTATTTTTTTAATAGGCTATTCTAGTTCTTGTTGAATGGTCACAGTCTTGATACTCTTCTCCAACCTTGGTTATGGCTGGATTACTGCTGTAGGACCCTGAGCTCATATTTCAGTTCAATTTCTAGATTGCCAGAAGGCTGTAAAGCATCTTTTTAAATGCTTCATGAAAAGCTACACAAAAGAAAAATGGGATGAGTAGAATTTTACAATTCATATGCTGCTGAGTCAAATATCTCAGTCAGGACCAATACTACCTGGAAACTTCTAACTGGAGTATTGTGGCAGGCTGCAGGAAGCACAGGGTGTGAGGCACTTTGCTGCTGCAGCTCTGAGTGAAAACCAAGGGGTGTTTTGATGTGGTGTTGGCATCTCAGGCTGCTGATGGCACTGTATGTCCTGTTGCCATGTGGGGATTTCACTCCCTGATGTAGGTGCAGTGCTCTGGCACTGCAAGTAGTCATCCAGCTCCTTGGGGTGTTAATCAATGTGTATAAAGGGGAAGAGAGGGGATGCAAGGGAGAAAAATGCAGCTCTCCTGGGCTGTGAAGAATAGAAGGTGGCTGATTATAATTTACTGCCTAATCTGTTTTGCTGGACCCAATTAGGGACAGTGTTTACAAACTGATTTCAGGTTAACTATGGCTGGCAGTAATGCCAGGCAGTGTTCCAGCTGTAGGCAAGGTGTCACTGTTCCACTGAGGATAGGTTTAGTCTAAATAAAAGACAAATTAAATCATGTTGCTCTTCTACAGTAAATCACACCCAGGGGTCTTTCCTTCAAATTATTTGTTAGGTGTTGACTAGCATAGGGAATGTGCTGATACCCAGAAACAGGGAAAGTTTGATGTAATGGCACTGCATATCTTACAGGCCTGGCACAGACCTCCCCATCAGAGTCAGGGTTTTTAAAAAAACACTGTGTTGCTGACCTTGTCTGCTCTGCTCCTCTGGTTTGAAATAATAACAATAAAATAAAATTTGATTGTTTTTGGACTCAGATGCCAATGCTGAGCTCCAGCTGGAATAATTTCAGTTTAGCAGGTGCTCTTCAGAGCAGAAAAATGATTGCTGTGCTGTGCCCAACAGAGAATAAAATTACGCAAACTGCATAGATGATGAAGAGTTTTGCCTGGATAAGACTACAGTGCAACCATTGGCTTAAGGAATGCAAGAGACAGTCTGGGGTGGTTTACAGATTGTGGTTGCAGGGAAGTCTCCGTGCAGTGTTAAGGCCAGATTATTCCCTTTGTGCTGAAGGACTGGGAGTCAGATGCTCTCCACATGCTCCAAACCAGTTGTTGAGCATACGTGGTTCCTGTCATTTAAAAATACATTCCCATGTCCAAGTCTGCAGTGAAACATCAACCCGCTGTCTTTACTGTCAACATTAATGTGAGTAGCTCTGTCTGACTGTGGATGCAGTTCTGGTGCAGACATCACCTACCCTATCTGCTACAACTCCTCTTTGAGCCTGAGACTTGCACTTGATTACATAGGGCTTAGGGAGTGGAATCCATATCAGGATCCTATATGTGACTTGAAATCCAAAGACTGAGTTGCTTCTAAAGACTAATCACTGTGGATTCAGTATGGAGATAGGAGCTGTGCCAGAGGCATACCAGGGCACAGGAGCCTGACTCAGAGAAGTGACATGTGACATTGAAAATTCTCTGCCTTCTATAACAGAGCCAGACAACCTGGATGCTTGGAGATTTGCATTTTGAGAGTATGGCAAGGTAAATCATTGAGCGAAACAATTATTCCTGATGGATAACCTCCTCTCCCCCCTCCACCCCAGTTTCACCTTAACCAGTGTGTTGATGAATTCCAAGCTAGTTCAACACATCTCTATTTCTAGACTTTTTCTCAAGGTATGAGAAATGGTGAAGACCCCAAGATATGAAATAAAATGGAACTTCAAATTGCAACTCAGTTTCTGTCTCTTCAATACAATAATAAGTTGTAATAAATATGTCATGCGTGACAACTTCCAGTCAATGTAAAGTCTTACCGAATAACTGTATTAGAAAGCCAGTTATTATGTGTATGGTAAGGATAAGACTGCCAGGAAGTTGCTGTGGATGGTTTTCAGTGGTCAGAATTAAGATGTACCTGAGATGACTGCTAGAAACCATGGAGAGATAAAGAAATGCACTGGAATGAGCTGTAGCCAACGGGATGGTAGTATAGGAGACACATCTGAGGGATGTGGGTTTCCCAGTGCTCAATACCAAAGAATTTGTCAGAATCTTCAGGTTTCCTATGGCAAGACTAGAGATTCCAAGGGAAATTCTCAGTTTTCTGTGTAGTAGCTCAGAAGACAAAAATAATCTTAGAGAAACAGGGAAGAAAGAGGAAAAGGGAGAGAGAACACAAATGCAGAACCAAGTCTGTCAGCTTAGCATTCAAAAATCAAAACTATAAATTAATAAGAGGATAAAAGTTGAGATGGAGCATTCGAGAGACAATGGGAGTGAAGGGAAATGAGTGCAACTCCTAGCAGCATGTTTCTTTGTGGGAATCTTTTTATGCTGATCATTCTGGTTTTCAAAGGAGCTGCAGGGACCTGAAGTACAAAAGGATAAGGGGCTTTCCCCTGCCTGAAGAGCAGAAGAGGCAAGTAATGGAACAAATGCAGAGGGCAAGGCAGGTTGGAGAGTGCTCATTTGTGGTTTGTAGTCTGGGAGCCTCTAACCTGATTTAAATGTAGAGCACTGTAGTTATGAAGGTAATGAAAGAACACCATGAGGGAAATTCAGCTGCTTAATACAGTATCACCTCTCTGCTACAGGAGGGATGGCGCTCATGTGGTTAAATGTGGAACTCAACGCACCTTGGAAAACACATGTTTTTATATGTGTTCAAAGTACTTCTAAGCTATTTATTATAGCTCTGCTGTGTCGTGGTAATACTTAGAAATGCTGTATAAAATCTATGCAATGGCTCAATATGCATGCCATTATTTCTGAAACACAGAAGTTAAATGGTATGTTACTATAACCACTTAAATGCCTATAAGTGTCAGAGACAAGAGTTAATAAGTGGGCCAAAGATCAGAAAGATACATTCATGAGTAACCTGCCATTTGTCCCAGGAGTGAGTTGAGTAAAACAAAACATCGTTACACACCTGCAGATGCTAAAGAGGTTAGACACACAGATTATTGGAGTTACAGCCTGTGTAGAACAAAAGAATCCCTAATTAACTGGAGCTGAGGAAGGTCTACTCCTGCTGAAGAAAAGAGAGAGAAAGAAAAGCCTGTGGCTTCCTATTTGTACAGGCTACAGCATCTTTCCTCTTGTAAACATGATATAAGCAGCAGATTGAGAACAACAGTGGCCATAATATGGGTGCTTGTGATGGGAAATACTGGGTGCTTCATGGCACAGGCATTAAAAAAAAATTACACCTGAATGTGCATACATTGTTGGCCATTGTAGAATGAGAGAGGAGTTGATTTCAGTCTGGGCCAAAATTTGCTCAGTGAAAATAAATTGGATGAAATATGCTATGAAGTTCGTTTTAATGAAAACTTCAAGTAAGGCAGAGAAGTAACTTCTGAGATCAGATGAGGAAGGTGAGAAAAGGCTGAAAGTTACCACAAAGCATGGAGAAATCCATACCATTCTCCAAAATGAGAAAGCTCATTCTCCAAAATGGAACTGAGCTAAAGAAACACTGCACAAATCAGCAGCAGGAGTGTCAAGACCTCCCCAGGTAAATCTGCAGAATGTGGTTGGTTTTCAGCAGCACTTTCCAAACTGCCAAATTGATTAAATTATCCACCCAGTGACAGGAGTAGTTAAGCAGGGAAATCCAAAGCCCAGCCAGACAATGCTGGCATCCTCATTGTTGCTTGTCCATTTTCTGCCTTGACACCTGTCTGGAGAAGTTGAGTAGAAAATGTAACAAGATGGCTAAAATGTCTTCCGGGTATCAAGTGACATTTTCAAACCTGAGAAAGGTTTTCAGCACCCACATCTCTTTTGGCAACTGAAAATGCAGCCCTTTAACCCTGGTAACTTTGGGTTTTGTTGGAGGTTGGTCAGGAGGTGTCCTGTGCCCCATGTTTAGTGTCACATTTGGTGCCAAAATCAGGGGTTGCATGTGGGGAACAGGGGGCTTCAGCCTGCTTTTAAAGGTGATTCTGTACCCTTTTGAGATGCTCAGAACAGTTGTGGTGGACACTGAAACAGGAGACAGAGCAAATCTCTGGCAGATGAAGCATGGCCTGTCATGGACTGTGACATTTTAGGGGCAGGAAACAGTTTATCTGGATTTGAGTTACCCTGGCTTGGTCTTGCTCTGGGCTGGTGCCAGCCCAAATCGAGCAACTGACTGGTAGAGAAGATGTATCTGTTGATGATGATCATGTTAACAGGGAGCACTGCCTGGTCTAGGGAAAAGGATACACAATCCCAAGAGCAAAACAGAAGGAGCCACTTCAGACAAGCAGCCATCCAATCATTATCTCCTCATGATCTGAGTGAGCTCTGCTGCTGCCAAAAGATTGTGATCCCCCTTGCCAGGGCAGAGGTTGTGCCCTGGGCAAGCTAGCTGAAACTGCTCTGACAGCCCCTGCTTGGAGCCAGGACCAGGGAAGGCTTGTCTGTCTGCAGATACAGCGCTCTTGCATCACCTCCTTAGCCAGGGATGAGTTGCAAGAGTTTGGATATGCTCAGGTGTTAATTACTTGACCAATCCAAATGAGAAAAGTGAGGTTGAATTATTTACAGTATATTAACAGTGTTGGTGTATGCAGGGAGCACTAAGAAAGTGCGATAGGCAAAATGTTGAGAAGACTGAGTGCTTATTGATGAGTGGAAACCTGGGATCTGTTTTCAATAATCTGAGTGACAGCCAAGGAAATAGTGAAAGACTTTTTAAAAATTTATTTCCAGATTTATAGCACTCATCTCTATGGTACTGCATCACTTGTAAAGAAAGCATAACCACTCTGGGGCATTAGGAAGCTTTTCCCTGGCATACTGTTAAGAAAGTTAAGGGGATCACCAGCTCTCTGGGGTGGTGGTGAGGGACCCAGGTGGAGCTTGCAAGTGGAAAGCAGCCAGTAGTGTGCTAATAGCCCTGCCAGTTTATCCATCCATGTCTATGTGGGCCAAGCAATGACAGCAGGAGTAAAAAATACTGAAAAGGCATCCTGCCTGCCAAATAAACATGCTCTGATAAAAATCAAAAAGAAGATCTGACAAAGAAAGATGGGAGATTTTCGTGCTGTTTTTCTGATGTGAGCAGTCCTTAAAATAGAGCATAAGTACATTGTACATAATAACTCCAGAACATGGAATATTTGTTTGCCATGACCTCTCCTTTACTCTGCATTGATATAACTTAAATTCTATTCTTGTCCTGAACAGTTGATCGGGATGCTGCTGGCATGCTGTCTGTCCCGGTTTATTACTGCTAACCAATACGAGATGGTGTAACAAGGTGAGCCTTCCCAGCTTTCCTAGCAGTAATACTGTATAAGCCTTGGTATGTTGTTGTGGCTGTGCTGCTTTTGCTGAAGATAGCAGGCAAGTTTTAGATGCTCAGCATATTCATTGAGAATAAAGTTTGCCAATGGGCTTCTTTTCCATGTATCTGGTGGGAAAAAAGGGGGAAATGTAGTGTTGACATGTTTCATCATTTCAGTTTTCTTGATACGAGAGGGCAAAATACCTGCTGTAAGTAGTTAGCAACCAAAGCACTTGTTTTGTGTTTCTTTTTATCCTCCCCGCTCTCTAGTCTTTCAGAAGCGTGAAGTCCAGAGCCTGCCTGAAGACCAGGAGCTGCAGAACTGGAGAAAGACTGACATGAATGTTATAGCACACACTGTCTCTCGCACGCACGCACACCCCCACGAGCAAGCACGTGCGCGCGCACACTCGCACCCCTCCTCCCGAACTGTCCCATGCGTAGTGTTACCATTGTGTGAAGTACCACGGTGCCGCCGAGAGCAGCCGGGTCCCCTCGGCCTCCAGACCCAGACCCCACCCCACGGCTCGGCGTAGGACGGCACCGTCTGTATGTTCTTGGTCACACAGTAGTTGCATCGTAAGTTAACAAAGGTAATTCATTAACAGCATTGATCGGGCTGTGCATGTAGTGACTGGAGGGCATAATTAGCCTTTCACCATGGTTAATAAGTGTTGCACACGTTCATATAAACTGGTATATGAAATATATATTCTTTTGGTTTTCTCTTAATTTCTTGGGTTTGTTTATTGCTTTTACTAAGGTTTTCATCCTTTCCTCCTTCCCTGCACCTGTCCCCCCTTCCTACCCTTTCCCCAAAAATAAAGGAATCAGTAACATAACATAAAGATACTTGAAAACGATGTTAAAATGTTGTGCTTGAAGGGAACCGTTATTCCTGATGTTCTTCTACATCTTTGATTCTTACTCAGTGTTGTATGCCTAGTGCGTATCCCGGTAGGCTTTGTCTAGTGCATTTTGCCTCGGAACCTGATCCTGTGTAATACTGTTATTAAGCTGTGTTGTTGCTTACTGTGAAGGCAGAAATTTTGCTTCCTTTATTTTTATGATGTAGTTATGAACTAATTGAACTGTGCTGTACTGCGGCCTTCATACTTTTTTCCTGTTGTTTCTTTTTCTTTTTGCATTGAGGTTGCAGCCACCAAATACATTGTTGAATCAAATAGAAATGAAACACACACACAAAAAAAAATCACAAAAAAACCCAGTCATATGAAATATTTTTGGGGGAAAGCAAAAGTTTAAAACCTTTTTAAAAAAATAGGACTTTTTTAATAATGCCTCTGTCTAGCATGCCAACGAGAATGCATTGATATTGTGAGTATTTGTGATATACGTATTAATAAATGGAACCATTACAGATTTCTAGCTGCTTCCTTTTCATTCTTTAGTCATAAGAAAACTCCTTTTTTTGGGGGGGAGGGACGAAGAGAAACACCTGGGCACAGCTTGGAGTGACATGTCTTTATGCATTTTTTAACAACTAACTTGCTTGTGACAGAAAAATGTTACTATCCTGGGGAAAAAAAATAAACGAGAAGGAGCTGGAATTGTGTCAAAACTCCTAGAAAAACCTTCTACAGCTGGTTTCATAATGTGACAAATACATATCCCCTGCTTTGCAATTTTTCTTCTTGTGACTGTTAACGATCTGCAGTGTTTAATTATCCCATCCTTCGTGCTGTGATTTTGGTTGGCATTAAGCATTTCTCTCTGATTGTGGTATAAATGGGGAGAAGTGGGATCTGGGGTTGAGGAGAGTGGGTAATAGCCATCTTTGCTGTGTTTTTGGAAAGGCAGACACTTACCTCTTTCTCATTGGAATACGTGAAACATGGAAGATCTGACAGAAAACCTATGAAAATTTAAACCTGGAAATTTTGGGCCAAGCCCTTAGCTTGGCAATGTGGACAGAGAGGAACACTTGAGAAGGGAAGTCCTGGAGCCTTCTGGTTGTGAAGGAGCTGTGCAGTACCTGTGTCCATACAGCCCATACACCTGCTGGAGTCCCAATCCTTCCTCCATCCATCTGTCCATCATCCGTGCCACCCACTTACTGCAACCCTCTGCCCAAGATGGGGCTGCCCTGTGTGATGCCTCTGGCTTCAGATTCTGGTGAACCTTCGGGGGGTGCTGGCGTGGTGGGTGCACTCCCACCCACAGCTGTAAGAGGGTTCGCAGCCACAGGGTCAAAAACCTGCTGACACGTGCCAGGGCAGCATGTCTTAAATATCTCAGTACCATCATCTCTGGCTGTACTCAGAGAGCACTTCCAAGAGCAGGAAGGAGAAAAAGAGCTTTGCAAATAGAAGAGGAAAGCTGGTCCACAAATTTAAATCTGCCCTCAATAAAGCATCTGCCATGAGGGAGTGAGCCATCTCTAAGGGTGGAGAATGCCAATACAGGTCCTGCATCAATGCCAGGCAGCAAAGCAGTGCTGTGCTGGGGACAAAGCCACTCGGCACAGGTCACAGCACTCACATTTACAGTCCCTTCTGAGGGCTTAAAAACAGTCACAGCCACTCACTCGGTTGCTGGGGCTACACGATGCTGGAGTGATGCCCTTCTCCTGTAGGCACAGGAAGTTCACTGAGGGATGTTTTTCCATGCCAGAAAGAACTGGCTCACCAGCTGCCCCAGTTTCCCTCCCCTATTCATTCCCAGGCAGGTCTCCCCTTGCCCCACGGAGGGAGGGAGGTGGGTGAGGCTGCCGCCTCCTCCCTCCGGAGCCACCAGTGACCTTCCGGAATGGAAAAGCACCAGCCCCTCCTTGGTTTTCTTTCCTTTCCTTTCTGCTTTTTCGTGAAAAAGAGAGTTGTTTGTACCAAGAGCTGTTTCTTTTGAAGATGCTGATGTTGGATGACAGGTCAGCAGGCCCCCAAACGTGCCTGTCCCCATTCAGTTAAGCATGTGTTCAGCTTTAAGGCATGTGTTGGATTAACTCCATTCAGCGAAGCCCTTCAGTGCATGGTCAATTGTTTCCATCAGTGCAGCAGTACTCCAGCTTGTACTGGGTAGGTGTGTTAATTGGGCTCTTGGCAGCTTCTCTGAGGGGGATCAGGCTGGTGAAGGAACTGCCAAGGGCTTCCCTGGTGAAATTTCCCTGGTGAAATCCCCCTGGCTTGGGCTGGGGCCACTCAGGCTGCACCGGCTGGCACTGTGGCATCTCCTGCCCAGGGTGGAGGATCCCCACACTTCTGAAGGGAGAAGCAAGGCAGTGGGTTTAGGAAACAAAGGTGGATCTGCCGAGTATGGGTTACTGTCATCTGGGCACAGATGTGCAGGATTTCCCCTCCAGAGGGGAAGCTGCCACAGGATACCAGAGGTCTTTACCTCAGGGACTGAACTGAATGAGCAGCAGAGGAGACAGGTTCCTGCTGTACTGCAATCACCAGACCAAGCTGGGCCAGAGAAGGGTGGGCAGGTTTGGGAGTCAAAGCCGGGGATGGAACAACTGGGTGTGTCCCAGAAGGGGTGGGAGGAATTGGGCATGGCTGGGGGATGAGGAGGTAGGGCATCATAAAATCATTTAGGATGGAAAAGACCTCAAACATCAGTCCAGCTGTTAACCCAGCACTGCCAAATCTACTACTAAACCATGGCAATAGATAAAGCAGGACTGCGGGAGGAGGAAGAAGGGGCACTACTTTGTTTTGGTCCCAGCTAGTTTGTTTTGGCTGAAAGGTGGACCAGTGACCTTAGCTGAGAAGTATTCTGTCCTGAGCTGCCTCCCAGGGTTTGTTTCTGCTGAGGACAGCCCTGAGCTCTGCCGAGAGGATGAAAAGTTTCTGGGAAGGTGGTGTTTCACAGTACCATCGAACTGTAGCTCTGGGCAGCTGTGCTGGAGGGCCTTGCTGGCTTACACCATCCTTGGGTGAGCATTGCTGCAGAGGAGACTCTCTTTGCTCAAAGGAGTTCAGCCTGCTGCTCCTCTAAGGACCCAGTGCAGCACCAAAGATCATTGTGTTGTCTGTGACTCTTCCCCATGACTTGAATGACCCATTATTGTTGAAGATAATTTTAAGGCCAGGAAATTAATTTGCTGCCAGCCAAGCCCCATGCATAAAATATCTGGCATCCCACCGGAGGGGCAGGATCAGTCAGGATGTCAGATTTCTACCCAGGCTGTTAGGGCTGCTTCAGTATGAACCTGTATCATAAAAATAGAAATCTTCATGATTTGACATAGAAATGGCATTTCTTTTTTGTAAGTAAAAGTGTTTTGCCCTCCAAATGTGTAAAGTATAGGTAACATTCTGCAAGCTGGTTTTACCCACTTGACCTAATTTTGAAGGAAAAAGCTGTTGCTTTTGCCTTTTTCTTGTCATTGCACCTGTTTTCTGTTGCAACCAGGAAACATCTTATTCAAAGGACATTTCATTTTTGTCCAGCGTGACTGTAGGTGTTTGGTACACAGAAGCTCATTAAAAGCAAGCTGTGCTGAGGCAGCAGCTCCTCAAGCTCAGGAGTCTGTTCTGCTCTGTGGTAGCTGCAGTGTGGTTATTTTTGGTCTCTGAAGCTGTAGGTGACACTGAGTTCTTATTTTAGATTGTGGTCCTTCCGTGTGATCAGTAACTGGGGAGTGTATATTACACACACACACACGCACACACACACACGCACACACACAAAATGTCCAGACCAGGTTGGATGGGGCCTTGTGCAGCCTGGTCTAGTGGAAGGCGTCCCTGCCCTTGGCAGAGGCATTGGAACTGGCTGATTTTTAAGGTCCCTTCCAACCCAAATCCTGATTCCATGATTCTATCCCTGGTGTGCTATAGAACAGTGTAACTCCTAACGTGACGTACATTCCCAAAGCAACTACTAAATCACACAAATACTATTTTTTATTCACTGTACTCATATAACACAGTGTCTTGGCCAAGACTTGGAGAAGCAGTAGATTTCAGGCAAGCCCTTGGAGGTGTTTACAGAATGCTCTACCTTTCAGTGCTGAGTGACTTTTCAGTAATCCAGCCCTTTCTAAACCTCTCAGGACACTGAGAAGTGAAAAGTCATTTTTGAAAGCCCTATCTCTTCTTAAAATGGAAATCATTCAACCAAGTAAAGAAACATTAATATTTCTAAAACTGTAATTTCCAGAGGGAAGTACAACTTTCTGGCTTGCATGGAAGGCATAGTTTGTGGGCTTTGTCTTGAGCAGAGAATCAGAAAATGTGGTATGAGGGAAGGCCAATGCCCAGTAGAACTGCTAGGGTGGGAGAGGAGGAGAGAAAAAGGAGGGAAAATAATATATAAACTTACTTTCAGTCAGAAGGGTTTGAAATGGGAAGTAGTTCAACCTGACTGTGTATCTGACATGGCAGTGCAGCAATCCCTAGGTCCAAGGTAAGTAGGCTCAGCAGCTCAGTCTGCAGCTAGAGGGTCTCCAGTCTGGTCCAGAGGGGACTGTTGCCTGCCAGGGTACCTCCTTCAGATGGCAAGAGCAGCCTTTTGTGGGAATCTGTAGGTGTCATACTGCTAGAAATTACTGCAGTGCACATCCAGTGAAATTCATGGCCAGCATCAACCCGTGGCACTACCTGAGGCTTTGCAGGATCACTTGGACAGTGGTAGTTTCCTACTCTGCCTCCTGTGGGCTGACTATGCTTCCGTGAAATTTGCTTTAATGCAGTGTTTGTAAGTTATTGCTTGCTCAAAAGAACATGGTGAGTGCTTTTGTTGATTTTTTTGTATCTTCAGCCCTGTAGTTACTCCTAAATAAAAACAAACAAATGATTGTCCAGAATTTTCTTCATCCTGGAGTTCAGTGTGACCCTAATGTGAGATGAATGAGTCTTCCTCTCAGGCACAGAAACTACATTGACCCTGTGGGGTGCTACTCCATTGTTTTGTGCTACTCCATTTGTCTTCATGCAGTCCTGGTACTTGGAAGGGCCAGGGATTGCCTTGTTCCTGCAGGCAAGATGGAATTCAGCTCTGCAAGGAACCAGCCAGAGCCTTGCACATTCCATCTGCTGTGCCAGCACCGACAGCCTGCCAGAATCAATGCTGTGCCTTGGGGGAGTACAGAAAACAGGTCTCCACCTGCTTTGTGGAAGGAGGCAGCATGAAGGTGTGAAACCCAGAAAATCCAAGTGCAAGCTTGAGCACTGAACTGAGCATAGACTGGCGTGGTCCACTGGTCTTTGTAATGGTGGGGCTTCCTCCCCATGCTTGTCTGGATAACCTAACTGTTCCCAGCTTCTTTGGACTATGCATTTTAGGTGCTACAATATGAGAGGGAAATCAAGAAGCCAATCAAAATTATCTCTATGAGACCCATTCAATAAAAAAGTTATTGGCAATTAGCACAGGTTTTTTATAAAGAAGTAATTAGCCCTCCTGCCCTGAGCATTAATGAATGCTTTTCATTACACCCCAAGGGGCAGTCAACCCAATAATAATCCACTTCAGATGAATGTTGTTCTAAAACGACATTGTTTGACAACAGAGGCAGCAGGACAGTCACAAACAGGAGGCAAACATACCCCAGTGAGCACTGGAGCTGGTTGCTTCAAAATGAAAGATCATTAATAATTTGCTTGGATTAGTGCAATAGACTTGACTTCTTACTCATAAAAGAGATGAAGCAAAGCATAGAAAAAAACTCAGGGTCTTATTTCTCCCTGAGTGCAAAGCTAAGGAAGTTAGTGGAGATGCACTAGTGCTGGCCACAACCTTACAGTGATGGTGCCTGTAGAGCTTGGCGGGGTGGGACGTGACTCGTGTGTGTGGTTGTCTGGATGTGGCGATTTTATGGCCTGAAAGGTGTTTGGCAGCCAAATGGCAGAGGGTTGTGTGTCCCTGGTGTCTCCACTGCTTAACCCATTGGCACTACAGGGAATGAATGCCAGGCGACAGCACTCCTTCCTCAATATTCCTATTTGATTGCTGGCATTTTCTAATAAGGTATGTGTTAGTGCAAATGCAAAAATTGCACTGACTTCCCAATTCAGTGGCTCTCCTGTCCTGACAGTCCATCATGGCCACCTGGTTCTCCTGAGGGTGGTAAGCACAGGCAGGGCTCTCTTTTTCAGAGGAAAGCCCTCACAGACTAAGTAAATTAAACAACAGTTTCCCCTTCCCTGCTCTGAGACCGTCCTTTCTCCTCCCTGAGGCAGCTCTTCCCTCTGCCCCCGCTGTGGCCCTTGCTCAGCTTGTCTGATGGGAACTGGCTGCCACTGCTGACCAGGGGGCTGCTGGCACAGCTTCCTGCAGCCAGGCTTTCAAAACATCCCCATTGCTTTTACAAAACTGAGGACTCAAGTGAACAGCTGAATCCTCCCTGCCAAGCTGGGCTGCCAAATTAGGAAGAAGTGGTCCAGGATGACACTGGGGAGCTTGGCCCTTGCTGTTTTCCCCATGGAAAGACAGTAGGTAATGGGAGGTCTAATTAAGGGAGCCAACAGCAGATTTGCATGCTGCAGGGATGATCTTCTTTGTCATTTCACACTTATTTGCTAGGAAGCCCATTCTGACCCGAAGGCAAGAAGATGTGTCCCAGCCTTCTCTCCTTTCCAGCAATGCCTGTGCTCTCCTGGGGAGCAGGGGCCCATCCACCCCACGGTGGGGGATGATGCCACAACCCCTGGGAAAGAGTGTGAGCACTGGAGGCAAGCGTAGCAGCCGGCTCTGGAGCCAGCAGAGACTTTAACAGGCAGCTCTCCCAAACGCCTCTGTGGTGGCCACAACTCCACTGCTGCTTCACACTCTGTGCAGCAAGAGAAACCCCTCAAATGAGCAGTAAATGGAATGATTGCTCGACTTGCAGCATGGTACTGCCTGGAGGTGATGGTGCGATATCAGAGCACCATCTCACTGGATATGTCAAGGAAATTCAGTCATGCCATGAAGCTAAGGCTTGTAGGTGCAAGGACAGGAACAAACAAGGGCAGCAAATAAGGAGAAGAGAATTAGTCAGCGTTCAGGTTGTTGGAATCAGTGTAATAAGCACAGAGCTGCATTGCAGTTGCTTTAGGCAATCTCGATTTTGGCATCTCATAGATTATGGATGCCTAATTTCGCAGCTGTATGCTTCTTTGAGCACACATTTGTTTTGATGTAATTACTTAACTTCCAAAAAAAAAGTACGTGGGGATTTTTTTTCTCATGTGCAACCATAACAATCCTCTAAGGTACCCTTTAGCAGAGCTGCAATCCCTACATCACCCCCTCAGTGCCTGTCACACCAGCTCTTCATGGGATGGGGAAGCAGGACTGTTCAGCTGCAGGAAAAGCTGGCTGGGTTGCGGAGTCATGAGGATTAAGGCAATGCTCCCACAGAGCACCAGGCCCATGGGGAGGCTGATTTCCATGCTGTGTCATGATTTTTGCATGAAGAGAAAGAAAAGATCCCTCAGTTTAATATTCAGTAGAGTGGTATTCTCTATTTTTGCTGGAAGGGTTGTCAGACCTCTTATAAAGAGGGAAAAGGTTTGGGTTTTTTTCCAGTGTAGAAGTTTGTAAAAGTTCAACAAGCTGCACTTAAGTTTGAAATATTAATTAGGAATCACTTACCTGCCACATTTAAAGTACCTGGGCTCAAGGATTACATTTTTTGGTAATACAATGATATTTTAAGTATTTGTATTTGCAGGTTTTGCTTTTTAGAGAGTTTTCCTTTTTTTTTCTTTTTTTTTTGTTTTTGTGTGGGTGTTGTTTTTTGGGGGAGTTTTTTGGTTGGTTTTTGCTTTTTTCAGGAAACAAGATGGATAAAGACTGTGATCTTATTGCAGAACTGAGGAAGAACAGGGCTAGGTCTTCTATGGATTCATACAGAGCTGGAGTCTATATTTTCCATCTTCATTTTCCTGAAATACCAGGAAAGGAAATTTTTGCAGGAATAGTTGAAATTTGGAAGGGAAGTATGCTTTAATGCCATCACAGCCACCATGCCAAGAAATACCAACTGCTTGTACCTGCAGCTAGGACAGACTGAGACATAAAGACAGCTAGAAGCTCAAAACTAGGGGGAGTTACAGGGTGAATATGTTTTGGTTCAGTGGGGCCTGTGACCCAGTACACCTTGTGCAGTTACTGAAGTGGGAGATGCACATAAACCCTTCCTATAAATTGCCTGCCCTGCAAAACTCCCAACAACATAGCACTTAAGAAACCTATCCCAGGCAGGCACAGCAAATGTAGGATGGCTGTTACCTACAGGCTGCCCTGCACCAGTCCCTGGGCCACATCTGGCAGCCTGCAGAGGAGTCACTGTCCTTCCCAGGATGCTGCCACTGACATGGGGTCTCATATCCAGCACCTCCTCTTCCCCTGGCTCCCTGTATGGATGGCTTTGCTGGGCTTTCAAAGGACAGCTATGCATGGCAGTGAGTCAAGAGCAGAGGCTGACAGAGTAAGGGACAGACTTGCTCTTCTATTTGCATTTTATCCTAAGTATTTGAATAGCTTTCTCTGTTTCCTGAGTTGAATGTGATGTGCTTAATTTTCCCTGTTAGAAAGGGATGTAGTGACTGTAGGATGGGAATTGCCCAGAAACGCAGGCGGTCCCTGGGCCACTGCAGTAAGGAGCTCAGCTCCTTCCAGCTACAGAGTTGCAGTCTCCCTTAAAAAGAGGAAAAACAAGAACCACAAATTTATAGTAACCTTGATCCTTATCTGTTTCTCTGCTGGTTTTCTTCTCATTACTTCATAGTAGATCAACTGATGCTTGTTTAAATAATGGCAAATGGGGCTCCCTTTGGATGACTGAGGTGATTAATAATAACTCACCTTTGGAGTCAGCATATGTTTCTACTAAGGCACTGAAATTGCAGCCCAAACAAGCACCAACTAACTGACTTCAGAGCACAGCAGTGACTGCAGCAGTGCTGTTGACTGAGCTGGGTCTCCAGTCCACAGTTCCTGCTGGCCAGGCTCTTGCTTTCCCCATGATACTCAGAGAATGTCTGTGTTAAAAAGGAGTGCTCAAACTGCCACTTCTCTTGGCCTGAAGTGGCCCAGCAATGTGACAGTCCATCATTATTTTGAAGCTCATCCTGTCCAACTGGTGGCCAAATCATCACCAATGTTCTTGGTGCATTGTTGGCCTGCAATAAACTTGCCTGTAGCTGAAGGTTGCACACAGCTGCCTTTCTGTCCTGGCTTCAGCTGAAACTGAGTTAGTTTTCTTAACAGTAGATGGCACAGGTCTGTGTTTTGAATCTGGGATGAGAGCAATGTTGATAACACACTGGTGGTTTAGTTTTTGCTAAGTAGCACTTGCACTAAGTCAAGGACTTTGTACAGTGTATCACTTCTTTTTCTTGTGTTTTCTCTCTCCCTTCCTTTCCTTTTTATTACTATTATTATTATTAAAAGTATCATTATAATTTTTAGTTCTGTTTTTATTATTATTGTATTTTCCTTTGTTTCAATTCTTAAACCATCTTAACCCACAAGTTTTACTTTTTTTCCCCCCCTGATTTTCCTCACATCCCACTGGGGTGGGTGGGGAGTGAGTGAGTGGTTGCATGGTCCTTAATTGCTGGCTGGGGTAAAACAATTACACTATCCCAGGAAGGTTTCAAATGCTGGACACCCTGCACAGTTACAGCAGTCAGGAGGCAAATTTTAGCTGGGGAACAAATGAGCTGTTGTGTTTGCTGTTGACTTATTTCCAAACTGAAAAAGCTATGCCTGTTGCTGTTTCTCAGCCTCCTTAATTCTCTCTTTTAAACCAGTGCCTTGTATTTGAGAAAAAGTGGAGCAATCTTTTTTATAAGTAGGGTAAATTTTCCAAGGCTGTGCTAGTCCTTTGCTTCTGGTTGAAGAAGCCATGTGGTGTGCACAAGTGTCCAAAAACTCTGGGGGAAAAATAAGCAGCTTTTAAGATATAGGTTTCAGGAAGGCATGATATGGAGCAGGGCTCTGAGCAACCTGATCTAACTGAAGACGCCCCTACTCATTGCAGGGTTGAACTGGATGATCTTTAAGGTCCCTTCCAACCCAAACCATTCCGTGATTCCATGATTCCTGACAGCCAGAGAAGGCAAGGGTATATTTAGCAGGTGAATAAGGAGATCTTTCCATCCTTAGAGCCACATTTGTCTTCTGATGAGGCCGTGTTTCTTCAAAGGGTGTCTGTGCATGGCAAAGGGTGTAATACCCCCACCTCAGCCCAGCCTGTAATGCAGGCACTAGCATGCCAGGGGACAGCTGATAAATGGCCACAGAGGACTTATATCCCCCCTGGGAGTTTCAGTCTGGTAAACACACAGGCTGGTGGAGAGCAGTTTCACCTGGTGGTGTCATGGGGTTCCAGCACCCAAAAGATGTTTGGAAATTCAGCCCTTCTGCAGCAAGTCCACTGAAATGGCATGGGGGCAAATAGCAGAGGGCCCGGCTTTTCTGCCATGCTGGGATCTGTCTGATCTGTCTGAGTAAACCTGAGCCATGCTGTGGAGGACAAGACCCAGAGGCCCAGCTGCCAAAATCTAGAAGACCTGCATTTCCCAGTCCTGAAAGTCCCTTCCAGTCCCATGTTGGTACTGGCAGCGCAATTTTCAAGACCACATTCAAAACCAATTTTTTTGTAATTTGTTCCTCAATTAACATTCTCAACATTTTGATTCCTTGAGAAAGATGCATGTCTGTGCCACCTGGGGAAGGTACTAGTGAGGGTGCAAATCTCTGCATCTAAGCACAATCCCAAGACAGCCCAACAATCCAGGGCTGATTGACTAAGCTGAGTATATTAGTAGCAGCTCGGTGAACTGGCCTGTGCAACCTAGAAAGTGGAAGATGAGCATGATACAGCAGCCCATCATGTGAACTTCTGTTATATGCAAGTTATTGAGCAGATGATCCCTATCCATGGAAAACCCTATAAGGACTTTCCAATTTATCAGTGTTCTTTATTTTTACCACTTATCCTTCAGGGGAAAAATATGATCAGATAAACCATGCTTAGGTGACTTCTCATATACTGAGTATTTTCTATACAGTGTTATATGTGTGGTGGCACTCACATTAGTGTATGTGTGTAAAAGACAGCTATTATGCCATTTATCATCATCATCATTATCATCATCATCAATGTATAATATATGTCTATAACTTATACTCTGAAATTGAATACGTTTTTTGCCTTATGCAAAGGGAGAGAATGTGGCAAGGGGAAAACAAATTAAAAATGGCTGAGTGCTTTTAAAGCTGGTACGTATCTGTAAGACAGAGCTTTCAAGGGTAGCAGAGATATATTTGTTAGCTTACCACAGTGGTCCTAAGCATGGGTGTACCAGGCACTTTCTCTGAGGTATTCCCAGTCACAACAGTCCTCTGCTTGCCGCAGACTATGAACAAGGGCAATGCTGAGTTTTGCAAGGACTGTGCCTGAGTTCAGAATTCTTTTATCCGTGGATGTCACAGTGGAGCCATAAGGCAGAGCCCTCAGTGCAATATAACACTGCACCTCCCACACACCCACACAGAAGATCAAGAGGTCTCATTTCAGGTGTGCAAGCTCTGACAGTGTCCCTTTCAGCACTATTGCAATTACACCTGTTACACCATCCCTCTTCATTCCCACTTAACGTATTTTGGCACTCACAGTGGTGTTGCAACGACAGCTGACAGATCCCCTGCCTTTGCAGATCCACTGTGTCGGGTTGCAGGTGCTTGCTAATCGGATAATGCTGTTGTTTTGGTTGCACTCGTGTTTGTCTCTGCTAAATGACAAGCAGTAGCTTGTATTCTGCTTTCTGGCGCTTCCCTTTCAAGCATCACAGCTGTACTTGCCATTTCACCTTCTGCGTGTATCAAAGTTGTTCTCGCTGCTTTGTGAAATGGTGGCAGTTCAATCACAGGAAAGTGGCATCCCTGGCAGTGCCTGGCAGCCCTCATGAGCCTTTCAGGGAGGTTGCTCCGAAATCGATGGGAAACAAAGGGCAGTCACCTGAAACTGATCCCAGTTTGGCTTCTGCTGATTGATCTGCCAGCTCCACTGGGGGAAAACAAGTTATGCCGGATGTCAAATATTTGTGGGTCCACTCCCTTCATCCCAAGAGCACTTTTAGTCAGGATCCAGGGAGACAAACACAGGAAGAGAGGAGCCCTCTCTCTCAAAGAGTGGATGTTTCTGTAAATCACTCTCTTACTAATGAGTCCAGAGGTAAATGAGGTACTGCTGAAACGCACAGTTAGACACACTCAGGGGAACTCAACAAGAAGATTTCAACACAAACCCACAAGGTTAAAAAAGAAAATTTCTCATTATATGGTTATAATACTGTACAAAATTGAGGGTTTAGATATTCTTCTGTTAAATGAGTTTGTTTACCAGCACCTGAAGCCCAGAATAGCTCCAGCCTCTCCCAAGGAAAGCTATGCCCCTCACACCATGTAGTCAGGGCTTGTTCAGGCCTCTCATGTCAAAGCCTGAACTTTCATGCAGCTCAGGTGCCTGAAAGAACACTTCCAGGGAGGGTGGCAATCAATAGATTTCCCTCATGCTTGAGATCAGAGCAAAGAATCTTAAAACTTAATCTTAATAATACCATTTTCCACCTTGACACAGATAAAGAACATCTCATTTAGTGCAAGCTGGAGGAGCCCGTGTAGTGCAAGGCTCAGTCTCTGCCCACAGAGATAATCTCCAGTGAAGTGTTAAGCCCAGCAGCAAATCTGAAGTGACTGTATTTCCTAGTGGGTCACTGTGGGGCACCAAGTGTCCAGCTGGCTTTGGCAGTGCTTTGAACACGGAGCTGGGAAGCAGCTCCAAAATACAGCCAGACTAGAGCATGGTGGTATTGGAGGGCTGTGTACGGTATGAGTTTCCTTTACTTACTTTAGAAATTTTACTACAGATCAGCCAACAAGCTTAGAAAACTAAATATACAGAACATGGAAGGATACCATGAAAATAAATCAGATAAAGGCCTGCCTCTTGATAGGAAAATGGGAAAGAACATGGGCAGTAGCACTTTTTGTTGGTTTTAGTTGTGGGAATTGAGAGCTGAGAGTGAGAGTAAGAAAGGAAGAATACTACTTCAGAGATGACATGCTTTACAAAAATTATCTGCCAAAGACCAATGTTCTGCATAAGAAATATGTATAAATAGTATACCTTGTAGTGTAAATAGTATACCTTGTAGCGTACAAGAAATGAGAGAAGGTTCTGTAACAGTGTACTGGCTTGGGGTAGAGTTAATTTTCTTCACGGTGGCTGGTAGGGGCTGTGTTTTGGATTTGTTGAAAACAGTTTTGATAATACAGAGATGTTACTGCTGCGCAGCACTTGCACAGCACCAAGGCCTTTTCTGCTTCTCGCACTGCCACGCTGGTGAGGGGACTGCAGGTCCATGGGATACTGGGAGGAGACACAGCTGGGACAGCTGACCTCAAGTAACCAGGTGGATATCCCAGACCATATGGCACCATGATCAGCATGTAGAGCTGAGGAAAGAAGGAAGTGGGGGATGTTTGGAGTCATGGCATTTGTCTTCCCAAGGCACCATTACACATAAGGGAGCCCTGCTCTCCTGGAGTTTGTTGAACACCTGCCTTCCCAAGGGAAGCAGTGAATGAATTCCTTGTTTTGCTTTGCTGGCACAGGCAGCTTTGTTTTCCCTATTTATCTCAACCCATGAGTTTCCTAACTTTTACTTATCCGGTTCTTTCCCTGATCCCACTGGTGGGGGAGTGAGTGAGCAGCTGCACGGGACAGCAGAGGAGAGGAGGGGGCACAGAAGAGATACCAGGTTTTGCTTTGATCCTTAGGACATAAAGATCATGAACAGCAGGAAGAAATACAACTTTTCCATAAAGCCGGTTTTTTGTCAGGATTTTGTCACCAGAAGACCTAAGGTATGCTCCAAACCAGAGCTCTGCTGGGTGTGAATGTGCAGACATCAGCCCTGGGGAGCTCACGGCCCTCCTGCAAAGAGACAGGGACCCTTAGAAATTCCTGTAGCTTGACACAGTCCTGCTGGAGGCTCCAGTATGCACTACAGGCATCACAGCTGAGGCTGTCTTGAAATAACCTTCCGGAGTGCTTAGAGAGCCAGAAACACTTCAGTGAGTTATTGTAGTCTCAAGAGAGTCTTGCAGGAGTGAAAGCACCCATTGAGGATGTACCATGCCGGGGCAGGCAGTGATCAGAATTCCAAATCAAGGAGGACATTGAGGCGGCCAAGAAGACACAACCCAAACCTCAGCAGAGCCAGATGTCAATCCCAGACAATTTAATTACGTCTGGAGAAACCACCCACAAAGGCAGTAAAGCCTGCTGATTATAAGAAACAGGGAACAAGATGACAATGAAAGAGGTAAACAGGGAAATTTAAAAATTGCAAAGGAGGTTGAAGTAGGTCAGTGTGTTCACACCCAGCGACGCAACTCAAACCACTTACTAAAGGAACATTGCTCAGATACAGAGTAATTATGAAAGCTAGAGCAGTGGATGTGGTCCCTTCCAACCTTACCCCTTCCGTAATTCTGTGATTCTGAGAAAGCAAGTATCTGAAGCATTTACAAGCATCATCAATCAGTATTTCCTACTCCTTCCCCCACGTCAGGCTCATCATGCTACAGGTCAAAATGCAGTTTTAAATAAATAATAAGACTTTTCCAACCTGTGTCAATGACTGTAAAATGTTCCATGCTCTCTGATTCCCACCCTCACAAGTGCCTATTTCATTAGGATGGCCATATGTTTGCTCTTAAAATATAATCCATCAAACAGGGTGACATCTGTTTATGTGCAGCACAGACTTTACATGCTTGGTGAAGCTCAGAGGATGATCAAGTGTCTCTGCCATTGGAAAGCTGCTAATCTAAAAAATTGAAAGAGAACAGGATGTCCACAGGGAGAACTAAAGGGAGGAGAGGTGGTGTGTCACCCAGAAATACAGGCTGAAGTAGCTGTTCCGTAGTGAGCTTCATAGGAGGCACAACAAGGATTGGGAACCAGTTTGGAAAGACATGCCAGGCCACTGTAGATTTTTTGATGGTCATTTCCTCACTGTGCAGCCTCATAGCAGAAATTGCACCTCAGCTACTGCATTACAGAAAAGGAAAAGGCAGGGAGTAGCACCTTGACAGGTAACTATGAGTGCCTTTAGAAGTAGGTGGAAAGTTTGGAAGAAATATCAATTCAAAATAGCAGCCAGTATACCACCTGGTAATTGCCAGTGCATTCAGCTTGATGAGATACAGTCAAATGATTTGGAGAAAGCAAAAGCCTTCCATGTGAACACAATAAGGCCTAATGTCCTGTACCTCCAGCAAAAAGAGGAGAGCAGGGAACAAATTCCAGCCAAAGAGGAAATACTGTAACAGCAACAAACTCTCAAAGTACAGGATGGTGTAACTGATCCCCCTACATATTCCCAACATGAACATCCAGTTATTTAGGGAGTATTCATGAAAAGTGTGGGCACAGCATTTCCCACGATGCTGAAAAGGAAGGAGTGGAAGGGGGAGTGTGGGAAAGCGCTTTGCAGGGACTCTGCTTACTGACGTTGACATGGAGAGAAAAGAGCCTGGAAGCTACAGGGTGAACAGTGAGAAGGACATCTGTGTCTACCCAGAAGGGCAGTCAAGAGGGGGCTCTTCCCCTCAGGGGAGCTGACTGAGGGGCTCAGATCAGCATTGTGAAATCCCTCCTGCTCCTCATAGCATCCCAAATGTTCTAGCAATGCTCATGCCCAAGTACCCCAGTAAGGCTCCTAAGAAATTATTCATATCTGAAGCATAGGATTCCTGTGGAGTTAAGAAAACTGTCTGCAGACTTTTACTGTCAGGCTGTGACCACTCATTACCCACAGTTTTTTTAGGTCCAATCTGCTGTGGGTGATTGGTATCTGGGATTTTATCATAGCCAGCATATCACTGTCCTTTTCAACTACCAAAATCAGACTTCTGAAAAGGCCTCCATCTGTCTCCCATCACACTTTAATTTACTAAGTTGTGCCATATCCCCATCTGGCTATTGGCTGGAATTTTGTTTTGTTTTGTTTTGTCCCCTTGAGTTATTCAAGGAGACACAGAGCTGGCTGAGTACATTAGATGTCTCTTAAAGTAGTTGTTGGATTTATTTGAATAGGGATTAGCAAGATTAGGAATGTTTTCTTTAAATGACTATAGTAGTCTACAATTTTCAAATGGTAATTTTGTCCATTATATTGATTTGTCTTTAAAGGACTTTGATGGTTTTTACCATAGTATGAAGAAAGCAGTTAAACACACTGCTGTGAAAACCAATAGTTTTAGAATTTTGTTCAAGACTGAAACAACAGATGCACAAATCCCATTGAAATTCGATGAAAATGGACCTTGCACCTCTGTAAGTTGCTTGAAAAGCTCATTAATAAAACTTCCAGAAGAAGCTTTACATACAATTGGTATTTCCTATCAAACATTCTTCATACAACTACACGTGTTTTAATTTTGGAATAAAAAAAATTGAAAGAGCATTCCTGACAGAGCATTACTGACTTGGAAAAGTGGTTCAGCCCTTCTGAAAAGTGCTTCAGTCCTTTCCTTATCTTCTCTCTGAAGTGCTGCACCTCAGTTTAGCTATCTGTGGTACTCACATCAACAAAGTACAGAAGGAAGCCAAAGTCTAGTTTATCTGTCTATCATCTCGGTTCCACCTCCAGCCACATCCATTATTTTATCCTTTGCCCTTGCAAAAAAAAAAAAAAAACAACAAAAAGAATAAACCCCGAGCTTCTCCAGCTCTAAGAAGCTTTAAAGGAGCCATCCAAGTTTCCTTTAGCAGAAAGGAGTATTTGAATGGAGGGCTGGCTACTCAGAATCACAACATATTGCTCCACCACCTTCATGCCCAGGTCATCACAGCTGGCATAAGACCAGCATCTCTTAGCTGTCCTTGTGTTAACTCAGGGAGATGCACATGATTTATGCCATTAACTTGCTTTCATATGAACCCAAGGAAAGCTAAAGATGTGCCACTTCTTTCTTGTTCTAATGTTTGTGAATTGCATCCAGGTGTTGACCTCTATACAAGCCCACTACACTTTGCTGCTTATGCTCATCCCTCGAGCTTTATCCATGCTTGGCATCAACCCTCTGACAGAGATCAGGTCAGTGAGCAAGCACTGACTGCATGCAGCCCCCTTTTACTCTCTCTGGCACAGGGCTAGAGAGCTAAAGCAGCCACTCACACCTCATTCCTGCACTGGCATTATCTGCCTGTTTGCTCCAAAGCTAGGCAGTCAGAAAGGAACGCTTAATTATTTTCTGCCTGTCTCCGGCACAAAATTCTGCAAGAAAACCATGGGGTTTTATTCTTCTTGCTGGAGCGAACAGGATGGGGGAAAATGAAGGGCTTAGAAACCCTTTTCTTTCCCAATCATGCTTTGTCTGTCCGAATTATTTAGTAATTCTCTGTGCACAGTCACTGAGAGAAAAATAGCAACAATAACCACAACAACAATTATAATACCTTAATGAAATACTGTAATACTGATTAATAAGTGTTACAGTACCCATTCTGTGTGCTTGCTAAATGGCAGAGGAAGCACTCATGTCTGTGTGCTGATGACAGGTGAGTAATGAGAGCTCAGCTTCCCCTCAACATGTAACTACCACCAACTGTAGAATCTGTAAGGTGAGGAATAAAATATAAAGTATTCAGTAATTTTTCCTCTCTGTCTTTTTGTATGTATATCCTTATACATGAAGAGACTCCATAAATAATATTTTTATAAGAATGTAAGCAAATAATCTGCCCCAAAAGTTAAACTGAACTGCAGCTCAGCAGTAATCCTTTCAAAGGCTTTTTGATTGGCCACTTCTCTGCCTTTGAACACATCTTTGGCATACAAGTCTTTGGAAGAGAGGCATTTACACATTTGGATCTGAGGCATTATCTGGTGTGTGCTCTGGATATTTTAGGATCTGTGCGATCACACATCAGTGCACATCTCGTAAAACCAACACTGCTGTGCTTATACATTCACAGCACAACTCCAATCTGAACTCAGCTCCTTCTGTTGACTGGAGGTTGGCTTTTGGGTGTCTTCTACAATAATGCTGGCAGTCTGCTTCATCCAGCCAAGAAAACACTGAGTAAGAGATCTATCATTTAAGTCCCAGATCCCTTGCTTTAATATGAAAGAAACCCTGGCACTGTATGTCAGAACAGGAACCTATCTGAATGTCTTTGTCTAAAATTTCCTCTCCTCCACTGACGTGCCGTGTGTTGCAATCCATGTGATTGCCTTTGTCCTATCCAAGGAGGGACTAGGCTTCAGCAACACTGCAAAAATGTAATGAATTTTGAGAAAATTACTTTGAAAGCAGAGAAAAGAAGCTGAAAAGCACTTTGAGATGTAAGTTATTATGTAAAAGGTCAGCTGTTATTTCTACTATTTTATTAGCCATTATTGTTGATAATGATGAAAATGCTTGCCTGGCTTCAAAAAGGTCATCATTTCCGCTGTAATGCAATCCCTTTTTGGAGGCTGAAATCCTTATGCCTCCAACTACATGTTGATTAACTTGAGTTTGCTAATTCAACCCATTGTTTGATTTTGAGTGTGGGATGACCTCAAGAGTTTTAAAACTCATCACCTGATCTAACCAAATGTGGCAGAGGGCCGAAGATGTCCCACGTAGACATTTCCTGTGGGTTGCATGAAAGCAGGAAGGTGGATGGAAAAGACCTTATTAACATTCCCAGCTGAGGAAAGAGGTATGGTATGAGCATAGCTGCTATTACACAGTACAAAGTCTTCTTAGGTGCTCAGCCTTAAGCCATGTATCTGCAGAAAACCAAGTCTCTCTGGATTTTGTCTTCAAACAATTCTTTGTTATTCTCTCTTGATAGCAAACCCAATAACCTCCCAAGTAAAGATTTGAATTGTAGATGACAATATAGCCTGTGCTAGCATGTAAAATGAAACTTCGCTCTTATTCACAGCTCACCAAGCCTACAGGGTGTGGTATGGCTTTACCTGAAAGCTGCCAAGTTTTCTTCATGGTGGTACATCTGTTGCCCTGTTTTCCTGTGCAGTGGTGAGGTGTTTTGAATAGGGGCTCATCAGTTTACTATTGTTGTCTTCGCCCTTTTTTGACCACTTCTCAGTCTCCAACTCAATCTCTTTTTGTTTTGCCTCATCAACATCTACTTTTTAACCTGCTTGGCACATGGTCTATGTGCTTGTCCTTTACCCAAGCAATGCCAGCTCCTCCCTATGACAAGTTCTTGTGCCTGTGAACACATTTGTGTGGGTTCAACTGCAGAATAAAGTTTTACATAACAAAAGCAGAATTTATTTCTAAAGCTCCTCTGGAAACTGATTCCCAAAAAGGATTTATTTTTTTTACCTTAAGAGTATGGTATTCAAAGTCCAAACGTGTCCCTTTTTACCCGCTGTTAATCTCAGTTCATGAGACTGTTTAGTTCCACATGCTGGGAACTGATTGTGAGGCAGCCAAACTCACTTCTCTCTGCCCTCTCTATTTCAGAGGTGACTAGAATTTGTCAAAATTAAACCTAAAACTAGAGGATTTAGCAAATATTAATTTGTAATTTATAGGAAATTTGATCTGACTGCATCTCAGGCATTTTTTCATATCTAATGATAGTCTTAAAAATGTCACAGCTCCAAAGTTTGTAGACATGGCACTCCCTAAATGAAGAGGGAAGAATGATTTCATAGAGTAAATCAGAAATTCACACATGTGAGTTAGCCCTGTGGCCCTGTGTGTCTGGACCAAAAGGCTTAGTATACCATTTCCATGCTTCCAGTCAGCCAGCTAAAATCCCTTTGGCTCCAGGGCTCCCCAGTAAACTTCCTGCACATCCTTTAGGGATGCCTTACATTCACTGGAAGTTTTGACCCAATAATTTAGAAGAGTGAATTAATGTGAGAAAATTGTGACATGCTCGTGGACAAGTCTGAGACGAGAGGGAGGGCCCACAAAACCGATGGGGTTCATTACTCACTGTCACTGGAAGCAATTCACCTGGCTCCGCTCCCAAGCCTCCCCATGTAAATCGTGTTCCTCACAACTTCAAGGAGCCTCCTTTGCCAAACAAGCTGAGTGGCAGCAGCAGAGCTCAGCTAATGGCTTTGGTTCCATCAGTTTCAGCCCTAAATCAGGAGATCCAAACGACACTAGACATCCACTTTCAGGCGACTGCAAATCAGTGAGGGAAGGGTTTCCCAGCAAGCCACAGACAGCTCGTGTGGCCACCAGTGATTTATTCCCTTCCCATGGCTATCGACAGCACAAAACACCCACCAACTCTTTGAGTCGGGGTTATCCAACCATTACGGCATATGAAATATTGGTGCGAATTAATGTTAAAGACAAAACCAAAGCAAGCTGAAGTTCCTGTCATTCTAGCTGGGCCGTAGAACTGGTTTTCTGTGCGATGCTGGCCATGGGGGAGCGGGTGGGAGGCGATGGGCGCTTGCAATCTGGACCCGCGGCACTAGATGGCAAAACAGCGTCAGTTTTGGCAGCGCAGCCCGGGCTGCTGCTCCCACCTCCCCCATCCCCGGCCCCCGAAAGCGGGGAGGGCTGCGGGTACAGCCCCCCAGGTGGGCTGGACATCCATCCCCCTGCCCTTTCGCATGCCCTCCATCCCACCTTCAGACGACAGGGAACCTGCAACCGAGAGATCGTGCCCTAAAGATCAGATGCAGCTCATAAACATCGTAGGTGAAGAGACCACAGGGGCCGGTATGGATGCAGAGGTGATTGGTTTCCTTATTGCTATTGCTGGCATTAGTTGTTTGCACTTCAGTTGCCCTCAGGAACTTGAGATCCTCTGCAAGACAAGCAGTGCTCACTCCAAAACAGATTACCCAACAACTGGGTGGCAAAACTTGTCGCACCTCCTTGTTGAACAAAAAGAGATTTACATTTAAGTCTCAAGTGGAAATACTTTTCCTTTCAATTTCATGTCACTCTATGCATAAGATGTTTTACTATGTGAGGGAAGCTACCACCTATGCAGTTAAGCTGCAAGGTATGCTAAACAGAGTTAGAGAGGAAAAAGTGGACTCTTCAGGATCAAGTTTTGGATCAAGTAACCAAAATCTTTTAGGTCTAAGGCAAAAAAATTATCTCTGGGCAGGCCAGTAAATTACCTATTTTTTGTATGGGAGTGTTGTGGTTTAACCACTCCCCCAACAGAGAGTTAAGTTATGGTCACGTCAGTAAACTCATTCTTACAACTGCAACACTACAACTTATCCTACTTAAGGGGTAACCTTTGTTCCCACACCATATCTAACTGTTGGAGTCCAGGAATCAACTTAAGTTGGATATTGCAACCTTTACAATGTCATCTGAAGGGGAATATCCAAACTGCTCTGCCCTTTTTACATTTGAGAAGACAGAGCTGCTGGCAGTAGTGCTACTTGTCTCTCCTACAGCTGCAAGAGAATGTATAAGGCTCTGATCCTGATGTGACCCTCTTGGAGGTGGCTTAAGCATGGTCCCCTTCCTTGGGAGGAGGTGAGCCCATGTTGCTGAAGCATGATGTTCAAAACAGAGCTTTCACTCAGAAAGTTTAGCAGAAGCTCCAATCTGTGTCACTCCCTTTAATTTTTCTCTCTATCATTGCAACATTCAGTCCCTCCCCCTCTCCCCTGCCTTCTATGAAGTGCTGGTGACAGTCCCAAAAATTCTCCAAGGAACCTCAGAATACTGTTCTTCAAATGACGGTGCTCTTTCAAGTCTCAAACTTTGCATTTGGAGATAAAAGGGCAGCAATAAGCCTGAGTGGGCAGTGCACACAAACTACCTGAAAGGTATTTGCTCTTCAGGGTTCAAAAAAGCCGTAATACTTGCTAATTCCAGATTATTTCTACTTTCAGGACAGGACAAGACTATCATGAAAAAATCCTGCTTTCTGCTAGTGTGGGCTTTTAGTAAGGGGTATCATGCTCATCCTCGGCTGTTTAAATAACACTATCTCACTCTGTACAAACCAACTTACAATATGAATGAAAAAAAAGTTATGGATCGTGAAGCAAGTGGGAACGGATAATCAATTTTTAGCACTAATATTGTGGGTAAGACAAGTAACTCTGAATGAGTTATGCAAGTCTCTTTTCTGAGCAGATGTGTCTCCTTTTGAAGCAGTCTCTTTTTAGCTCAGCCTTAGTAACAGAAAAATTGTCAATTAAAACATATTAAACCAAAACAAACGTGCTTTCCTCTTCCATTATATTTCTTCCTAAAATGTAGGAATGCGAAATTCTCACAGGTGGGCTGGCTATGGGGTTAATAACAATGGACTAGAAAAGCCTTTCAGCTTTACAAACATGGGTTCAAATCAAGCTTAAGTAAGTGACAGGCAAAATGGGACTATTGATTTCCATCTAGTCCTATTTGGACACAGCAAAAACTGGGCACAACAGTGTTTTAGCACTTACAGGGATGCCATCAGCCAAAAGATAACACTTCTGTTGGAGAACATTTGCAGTGTTATTTGTAGCAATCGAGATTACTGGACTAATTGACATTACTCAAGCTGAAAGATATCAGAGAGTAAATTTACATCCCCCCATTTTGGGAGGTATTATTTTCTGTATTGGGCAGTGCTTTCTGCCAGGTCTGTGCCCCAAACCTCCTTTCCAGTTACATGATGCATGAGTGTAGGTCAGGCTGGGAAACATTTTCTTTGAAACAGGCCTGTCAAACAAAGAGATTCACAAGGAGTCAAAAATTTTCTGATGATGAGGAACCAGGCAAGTGGTAAGTTCTGCCTGATTTTCCTTTCTGCCTGTGCACCCATCTGCCCCACAGACCACCTGGAAATCAGCTGATGAGCTTTGACTACCAGGAGGAGCTGTGGCAGGTTCCTCTCTAGGGGAGCTACAATGTGAGTGGTGATGAATCCAGATCCGGGTCAAGAAGACTGTGTGGGAAGAGATGATCTTTTTCTTCTTTGCTGTGCACACAAGCAATTTTGTGTCATTCAGGCTACACCTTTGGTTAAGATCTGGTACATGCAGAAGTGACAAACCCGGTCTTTGGCTCATGGTGGCCAAGGAAAGATTGCATGAAACACTGAGAAAGAGAGGACAGAGCTTTATGCAAAATGAAATGCAACTACTAGGCTGTAAAATCTACCTGGAGGTCTTATGGTCAGGGGTATTCCCTGAAACTATTCATAAACTTGTTTGGAAAAACCGCAAGATATCAAATGGAGAGAGGGCACTTCAACAGCATAGGATGGGACATGGTGCAGAGGTTCTTGAGTCCTGTGGGCCCTGCTCCCTAATAGGTCTTTGAAGCAAATGCAATGGCCAAGGCTGTGTCCCTTGCAGTTGATAATACATACCTAGTTGGGCCTTGCCTTGCCTGAGGGGGATCACATGTAGAGCTGTAAGTGGGGTGGACTCACAGCTCCAACGTGAATTTGCAAGATCAGACCTCAACGATCCTATTTCAAAAAACCAGCCGCATAGACCAACAGCACTTGGTGTTTAAATACCTTGATGTTTCTTTGAGTGTGTAAGCCAGCTCTGTATAAAGCCCGGCCTTCACAGTCACTGATTAAAGCCTAAATCTCTGGACCAAGCTGATTGGATCAGAACGATGGAAGAAGTCAGAGCCAGGTCTAAAATGCAAGAGTTTCTTGCTCCTATACTTCTACCTTCCTGATTTTGGTGCACCTCCCCTGCTGCTGTTTAAAGACACAGAAGGGCTCAGTGGAAGGCTGTGTGCCCACCCTCTCTGTTTCCTTACATCAGGGGATTTGTGTCAGAAGTTCAGCACTGCCAAATGTCATTTTGAATGATTTTGTAGTTCTAGGTCAATAAACTCCTTACCATCATAGGGGAACTGAACCATGCATTACTCCAGTTGCTAGAGTAAACCTTTTTCTTAGTCATGTACATAAAATGAGCTGTTCACAATGATTCTCAATAACTCTATATTTTCTGATTCACATTTTTAATTAAACATAATTTTCTTTCTTTTTTTCTAAATGGGCATGCTGTGTCTTTATATGTCATGGACCACCATGACTAGAGCATCTCAAGACCTTGTAGCTGCAAAGCTCCACTCCTGCTGTAGAGAAGAAAATACCAGAGAATAGTGAGAGAGCATAACAGAGAGCAAGAAAGTTCTCTGTATGCTTTTTTTTAAATTAAATTACATGGATAAACGTCAATTCAAAGTCTCTTTGTAGTGACCTATCTTTAACATTATCTGAAGATTATGTTCATCCTTTACTTAGAGAGTCTGTTTATCAGTATAGAGAAGGAATGGAGTGAAACCCCCTCTAAACCTGGGAGAATTAGGATGAGGATAAAAAATGTGCTGGTGGTACTATCTCCAATGTAATATGGAGTAGCAGTATGTGGTATGTACCTCCTTATATATGTTAGAAGGTTAGATTCATAATGTTGTTTTGAAAATGACCTTAAAACACACACAATATTATGTTTTATAGATACATATTTTTTCCTCAGTGCTGTGGAAGACAAATACCTAGCAATGGCAAAGATCCCTTTTGGGGCCTTAGACAGCTGAACGCTGTGTGTTTTTCCTCTCAACCCACCATTTACTCCAGTTCAAGGCAAGGAACATAGTTTAGGATTTTTTACTGACTTTCCAAGGTGTGACCCAGGCGCAATGACTGCAGGCAAAGCGATGATTTACCTTTCAGTAATGTCTTTTCCCTTGGAAGCTGAAGAGCAGCCAGCTTTTGTTCTGAACCCCACTCAGCCCTCCACCCCGCAGTAGGGACGGGAAGTGTGGCAGCTCGTCTGCCCACTCCCATTTCCTCCTGCAGGCACCACGTTATATATCCCTCACAAGCCTGACCACAGCTTTCAGAAACATCCAATAAATCAACAGTTAAAAGGGAAGAGTAGACATGGGGAGCAGGTGCTTATTATGTGTGCATCTCTGGAGAAGAATAACCCACAGTGTATTTCCATGCCCATTTGAAATGGAATACGACCATGACCCTGCAAGTGGCTCTGCTTGAATTGTTCCTGGCATGATGTTTTACTCCTAATATTTTCATTGTCTGCCTCCATCAGTTTTACCTCCCACTGTAGCATTAATTTTGTATGTGAATATGGAGGCTGTGCTTTAAATAATACAGCATATGCTTTTTATTTGCCATGTAGAATAATATTTTTTTGGCTGATTTATGCTCCACCTGGACAAAATTATTTTTTATGATGGGTTTATTTCATTTGTTCCCACATCCCCAAATGGGGGGAAAAAATCTTGTAAACCACCAATAATGACGGACACAGAAATCTGCTTTGAAATACAAATTTACTGCAAAAACAGATTCTCCCCAGGCATGTAAATGAAAAAATGCTGTTGTAATAATTTTAAGCCTGCAAACGCATGGCACTACTGGAGAGAGTAATCTTCAGGCTCTTGTATCATCCCTTACACAATGCTGGGAGTGTGGAGAAATTCACTGACAGCTATAAGCTATTCCAGTAGAACAAAATTACACATATGGCTACAGCATGGATTTAATTTAGCTCCTATCAGAACTTCATCAAAGCCAGGACAAAACCCTGTGCTCTCTCGGTTTGCAGATTTGCCACAGAACTTCATAGACTAAGCTGCCAAATCTACCTGATTTCCAGTTTTCACAAGGATTGTGGAAAAATATGTTACTTGCCACTGAAATTAGTTCTTTTCAAATAGATTACTTGAGTTGCAATTAAAAAAAAAGTATGATGTACCTTGTGTTTTACAACGCTGAAAGTGACTGGCAGTATTTTTATGTTAATCTATCACCCTCAGAAATACTCATTATGAATAGATTTTTACAAAAAAAAAAAAAAAAGGAAAAAAAAAGTCGTATGCAGTCCTTAGCACAACTTTGTTCTGATTTTAACTTCCAGCTTTTGGCACTTTTTGTAAAGCAACTAAATATTATTCACACAAATCCATTACAGTTATAGCATTTGCAAAGCTCTGGTACTATTTTTGGTGGTAATAGTTGTCTTTAACCATACAGCATCCTCCAGCCAAAACCACACTATAGTAGGAGTGCATATAATAAGGACACATAACGCCTCCATGTCAGCTCTGAACTACAGAGCTGGGAAAAGTAGGATATTCTTTCAGAGCATGTTCCCTTTTAATACTCAATGTAAAAAAAGGAGAGATAGGACTTTCACAGGAAAATCCTGCTGCTTCTAGTCCCACCTTTTAAGTTCCCATCAGATGGCAGAAATCCAAGCTGATGTCTTCCCCTTGGCATCTTCTGGCTTCCCCCTCCCCACACAAAGCTCTTATTTAGCCCCTCGTCCTGCCACATCCCCAATTCTTGCTCCACCAACTAGCACAGAAAGCTTTAGTCATGGTGGCTACCTTTGTTTTGCTCCATCTTCTTCTCTTTCCATGCACAGAGAAGTGAAGAATTTATCAATAGTGAGACAGGCACTGAAAATCAGTCACTGGTTTAAAACGAGGAAATACAATCCACAGGACTGTATAAACGCGTATGGCATTTCTTTGACCACCTTGACAACCCCGGGCCTTTCAAACAAAACCAGAGCTCCCGTTTTTCCACCAGCTCGGCGGGATGAAGGGGCAGTTCCTGCGGGAACGGGGAATCTGCAGACGGGAAGGGGAGGCAGCACCAAGAAAGGTACAGTAGATGGCACTGGAGAGGCGCGGCAGACGCCTCTCGTCACCTGAGGATACCTGCGAGATTTACCCCTAAGCTAAAGCGGGTTAGAAAATGTGCAATTTAGATTTATCAGTTCAGGAGGGAGATTCAGATAAAAAACAGTTGAGCTGGTGAGATTATTAAATGCAGAACCCCATGCTGAGACGACGCTCACCTTACTACACGTGCTGATGGAGGGGAAATAGGGCATTGTCCCCTCCCCAGCTGCACCCAGGCCGTCACATGGGAGGCAAGTTGATGGAAGGGGAGGGGGCAAGTCTCAGACAGAGACCTTCCTCCACCCAGGAACGTCTTCTGGGCGCTTGAGGTGGCACACTCCCCACGTGGGAACGGCAGAAGCAGCAGGAACAGTGCAGGTTTGGGTCAAAGTGGGAAGTGCAGATCCGTATTTCCTGATGTCAGCCCCTGCGTATCAACCCGAGAATGTCACAGAAAGGTGGTCTCGTGTATTTAATTTTATCAGGCGGAAGAACTCTGATATATGCTGTGCTCAGTTCACAGCTCCCGTGCAGATTTACTCACCGCTTTAGCATGTGTGCTGCCTCGCTGACAGAGATTAAAGGCTCTCCTCAGAGCCCCAGGTATTACGCTCAAATGTATAAATCAGGGCTTAATATATAATATTTGTCCATAAAAATATATCACGGTGGCATTCGTTTGACTATATGCATATTAAATACCATTACAGAAAAGTCATGAGCTTATTGAGGATTACTTTGCTACACCAGTAAAGTCTCTTGCCATCATAAACAGGTATCTTTGCTGCCACAGCATGGCTGGGAGGCAAAGAGGAAGGGGCAGATTTTGCTAACACCATTCGTGACCCACACATACCCCAGCCATGCTGTGCTGTGCCAGGAACACACTCCCAGGCTGGCCCTGGTCTCTGGCTTCCCAGTACTGGCCAGGAAGGGCAGGGATCATGGTGAAGATGACACCACAAGCCTCTAAAGGAGAAAATTGCATGATGTATCACCACTCACGAGCACCCGCCAGAGAGCTGTTTAGAGTGAGATTACAGTCTCAGAGGAGACTCTCATGCCTCTTGGTCACAGGGTTACTACGATGATGCAGTTGTAACTTGTATGTGGGAGGTAGGAGGGATTTAAGTGATGGCCGGAAAGAAAAGCTGGATCAAAGCTCCACAAACCCTGTTCAGATTAACCCAGATTCCTGAGTGCCCAGCTTTGAGGGACTTGAAATCAGCCAAATTGCCTCTTTTCTCTTGAACAGAAGACAAAAAATGTGAGGGAGATGATAAAGTTTATACTTTGGCCACAAGTTTATAAGCAGCATTTTAGACTGAACAAAGTTCCCTAAAAATAAGAGCGTGCGCAGTCCAGAGGTCTCAATCCCACTCATGCCAATTTCATATTAGCACAGATACATGGATCTTTCTGCATTTGCTGCTGACTTACAGAGGGAGACAAAATCAGACACAGTTGCAATCTATCCCCTCTATCCCTCTTCATCCTTTTCATATTCAAACTCTTTTTTTTTCTTTGTAAATTCCTGTTATTAACACAGGAGAAGGAAAAAAAAAAAAGAAAAGAAAAGAATTCCTGGGATCCCTGGTGCATCCTTGGAGTGGCTGCAGCCTCTTCGTGGATGACTAGACAACCGCCACTGTGCCACATAATGAGGAGCACACATGCTGCACCGGGAGATACTAATGAGGGAGCTACAGCCCCCTTAGCCCTCTCCAGTAAATCCATGTCTGCAAGCCATGTTTTATTTATCAGGCTTATTATGGCAGCACTAAGGAGCCATTTGAAAAGGGCTGCTGCTGTCCTGGGCACTGCACACCACAGTGCCTGCTATGACCAGCTTCCAGGGAAGATGGATGAGGCTGGCAAAAGGTAAGGGAGAGGGATGCTATGCATGCACCATGCGAACAATCTGTGGCAGCATTTATCCCATCAGCTCCTTTAAGGAGGAGGAGGATTCAGCTTGTTTCAACCTCACAGTGCTAGCTAGATGCTCCCAGGCCCTGAAAATACACAGTAACTGGTGAATAGATTGCAGCTATAGGTGTAATTATTTGCAGGAAAGCTTCTGACGAAGAAAGGACTTGATGCGCCTGGAGAGACCCAGGTGCAAACTGCAGAGCCAGGCAGCTTGGAGGGGCTTCAGAGAACCTGCCTGAGGCAGCTGCCTCCCTGCCCAGCACTGTTCCCTGATCCCACTCCCAGTAGAGGTCCTGCTGGACTCCCACATTTTTCACCATGCGCACAAAACACTGCTGCTCTGTGCCAAGACACGATGCTGCAGAGCACTTGCTGTGCCACTTCTGGAAGTGTGAGGTCTCACACAGATTTACACGTGTGACAGGGGAAAGGGGATTTACCATCACCACTGCTTTCTCCAAGCATCCTCTTCCTGACCCCTCTAGACATCCTCACAGAAGTTTCTGTGCACTTTGGAGAACCGCTTCACTCACTGAGGACCAACAGAAATAGGTGTAAAAGGCAGCTAAATGAAAGATAGGACAGAGATGAGCAAATCTTTGAAAAACTTACACCACAGGTCTCAGCAGGACTCAGACAAATTGGTCTGCATTCCTTTAACATATTAGATTTCTACTTACCCTGTTCATTAGCATGTTAAGCTACAAGGGCTGATTCCATGAAACTCATGGAGAGGCATCAATTAAGATGATAAATTTACATACATTCCTTCTGGATGAGAAATGACGGGTTTCCTCAGTTCAGAGTTTGCTACAACTGGACTCGGTTTCAGAAAGAGAAAGAAGTGTTAAATGCGTGCGTCTGTACTGCCTCCCAAAAATGATGGAAGCAGTTCACAAGTTTGAGCAGAAATGTGTGTCAAATAGGAATAAAAGGAAACAACTCGCAGTTTCCAAGGCTGAACTCTAATCTGCCATGTCGCATTGACAACAGATTATGAGAGGAAGTGAAATTCCCAAGAGATGCTGCTCTTACAAGGCTGGCCCAAATGGTGTTCCCAGGCTGCAGAAGGCAACACTAAATATTTGCACATATTTATCACTTTTTGCCCACACAAGATCTTATCTTATTTTGCAAACACTGTGCAGCAGAACAACTTCCTAGCCGCCAAAGTGTAGCCATTGCTGGTCTGCAGCGTGCCAGTGGCACCTCTTTTGTGCCAGCATGCGTCTTGGGAAAACTGTGAACAAAGACGGTTTGTTATCTTGTTGCCACTGAAGAGAGAAATTAGATAGGCCTTGCAAATGGTATGAAAACCCACGCAAGTTGACAGAATCATCTGTCTTTTCTTGAAAAACACTGCACAGCTGCTAATGTTGCCAGAGGAGACAGGCCACTAGCAGCACTGTTCCTACAGCCAACCTTTGTAGCACTAACCTCAGTGCTACCAGGACTGAAGACAAGTGTGCAGCTAAGTTAAAAAGTTAATGCTAGTAATAGCTCACTAACGGCCAAATAGTAATTCAACCCTGTAGTTCATCCCTGTTATTCTTCAGGAAGAAGAAAGAAGGCTTTTGTCCAGAAAAGGCTGGACACCACCAGTTCTCATTCACTACAGAGAAAATTAAAGGGTTTTAAATAATGTAGCAACTTATATGTCACTCCTGCTTTCCTGAACAGTGGCACCAAATCTATGCAAGCAGAGAGGTGCTTTCGCCCGCACAATGCTGGGCTTGAACATCAGGAGTGCTCCATCCAGCTGAGGTGCTGGATAAAGTCTGCTGTTACACGCTGTTGTGTTCCTTTCCTCATCCAGAACCCTGTGCTGGGTGAAGGTACGTGTTTACTCTTTCTTGGGCTGCCAGATAGCAAACGTGCAAGCTTCCTCATTGCTCAGGACAAGAGATAGGGGGTTTCCAGCTGATTCCCCTTCCAGGCACTGCATGGCCACGATAACTGGAATATTCTAAAGAGAGAGTATTTTAAACAAATGCCACTTGCATATAAAAGTTTGTGCCTTAAATGGGATCATATTTTCTTAAGAGGAGTGGAAAAAGAAAAGTACCATTTCGTTTCCTCTTGTGTGCACATCCATGGCAATTACATACTGCTGGAGTTGGGAATATGTGCTCCTTTATTTCATTTTAACCGAAGGGCAATCAAACCTACTCAGGCTTGTGTTAATGATATACATTGTATGTACCAGAGACGGTTACGCCGCATATCAAAATGGATCAGAACATAAGGAAGTTAAAAAAAAAAAAAGCCCCTTGCCTTATGCTGTTAGGTTTGACTTGAGTATGATGTGTCTCAGTCTAAGGAGTGAGGCACATGCCTGCACAGGCTACAGCACTGCACTCACGACACACTAAAATAAGGAAACATTTGCAGTCAACGGTGGAAGCAGACCACGTGACTGTACATTTTGGGAAACAAAGGGGTGGATGCTGGTGAAAATTATTTTATGCTCCGGTCATAATTTGCATTTGTAGTATCATCACACTAAAGACACAAGTGCTTCCCCTGTTTGCAGCTCCAAGCTGGGTTATTTCTGTCAACTCTTCCTCCTCTCCAGCCAGCACGTTGTAACCTCAGGTAAAGACTTCAGTTTTAATTTGTTCAGACATTTAATTGTTTTGTTTTAATTTGAGAAGTTGGACAATAAACCAATTCCCCTCGTTTCTAAAGATTTATTGCTTTTTCCAATTTATTGAATGTTCAGCGCAGGCTGTATTTCAATTAAAGGCAGCAAAACTGTTAATAGTGTATTAACGACACACTGCCTCTATATAAAGATGCAAATATAAGTCGTGGCCAATTTTCTGGCCTGGTGAGATTATTTTATTTTTTCCCTGTAGTGAATTATCTGCGAACGGCTCGTAATTTTACACCAGCCCGTATCGCTGGCAACTGTTTAACCACAAGTCTTTTCAGCGCGCGAGCTGCCTGCGGCCCCATCCCTCACGCCGAGAACCGGCCTCCTGCCTCCGGGCTGGAGTCTGGGCGGCACCCAGGACCCAACCGGGGAGCAAGGCGGGCGGCCGAGCTGCCGCTGCGGGCAGGGGCTGAGGCAGCGCCGGCGGAGCTGCGGGTGTCCCGCGGCCGCTCAGGACGGGCTACGCGTACCTGCGCACCCCCTGCCTCATGGCCTGGGCGAGGCAGGGCCCGGGACGCCCCCAAAAAGCCGCTCGGCCCGCGGCGGCCCCGGCGCCTCCGGGCGATGCTCGGCCCGTCGCCATGGAAACGCGCCCCCCCNCCCCTTCGCGCGCGCGGCAGCCAATGGGCTCGCCGGGAGAGCGCGCGCGGCACGCGGGGCCCGCCAGGCACCTGTCAATCAACCGCGCGGCCCCGCCCCCGGCGCGCGGGGCCGCGNGGCCCCACGTGACCCGCGGCCACCCCCGCTCTGGCTTCCCATTGGCCGCCGGCGCGGCGCGCTGATTGGCTGGGCGCGGAGGTGAGGCCGTGGGGTGATGCCCGCGCACAAAGGCGGCACCAAGGGCTGCCCGAGCTGCCCCCGCCGCCCCGGCACGCTCCCCCCGGGGCTCGGCGCGGCGGGGCGGG